>MJUU01003269.1:51726-89404 GCA_002080025.1 Modiolus philippinarum | reverse complement strand
AGATGATTAAAATGAGTGGTCACAAGTAGGGTCAAATATTTGAAACAAAAAAATATTCTCCATACAGCTGGATTGGTTTTTACACCTGAAGTACAAAAAAAAATATTTTTTTTGTAGAAAATCAAGAAAAGATGTTAATTTCGGATCCCTTGTGATGAGATGATTAAAATGAGTGGTCACAAGTAGGGTCAAATATTTGAAACAAAAAAAATATTCCCCATACAGCTGGATTAGGGCTTACAGCTGAAGTACAATAAAATATAGTCTATTTCATGAACATAGAATTACATCGGGTAAAATTGATAAAAGTAGATAGTGTAGTACCTTTAAATCTCACAATAAACTTCTGTGTCACGTGACCAATAATGGCCCTGTTTTCTGGCTGTAATGGCCCTGCTTTGGATCTCGTAATAACCGGTTGTGAAAATTTCTCCCTATAATAATAAATAATAAATAGGCATTTTCTATCATATTGTATTTAGTTGGTTAATAAAGTCATACAATATATTCTCTACACAGTTGTCATAAATTATTTTCTCTCCTTCATCTACTTCTTACACTTGTTTACATTTATTATCATGTTAATTTAACCATGATTGAGTTGACTGTATTTTCACTGTTGTTCTGAAAAGGAAAACTGATTAATTTTTCTGATGTTAATTTCTGATTAAAAGACAATAATTTTTCAAATATATATTTAAATGGCAGAAAGACATGTTGAGGACATACTCTTAAAATCTATATACCACCTAGTAAGTGATCTTGCTTCTCTACCCTTTTCCTCACCCTTTTTAAAAATGCGTTAAATTAATGAAAATAGATCAATAACAAAAATCTTAGCTTTTAATGGTTCTCTTTTAAGTTTAGAGAGTACGAAGGGAAATAACAAATAATGAATATTTGAAACTTTATATTGAAAATATTGCATATCTGTTCCAGACCATACACGTACGGTCCGGACCATACGAGTTTTTTTTTTGCGCAATACCCATGACGTTGTGCGCGGTATTGGTGATTTTCTGAAGACGTACGAAGGTTTGATAAATGAAATTCCACGTTTTTTCAAATTGCTTTACTCTGTAAATTTAGAAAAGATATTGCCAAACAAATATGACTGTTTAACCAACGAAATTTTGGTTGCCCATACGACATTAGGCACATTGTACAAGTCTTATAAGTACAAATCAGATGAAAAAAATATGGAAAAGAAAAACACGTTTAAAGTTCCGCTGTTTTTTTTATAATTACGACGTTTAATAGGTGTAACGTCAAGAGTCATCAATATTGCGCACAACGTCCCAGACGGTCGGACCATACGCGTATGGTCCGACCGTACGCGTACGGTCTAGCTATTTCAAAGTCTTGTGTGTTCTTCGGTAATATATCAATAAATTAATATACCGCAATCCATATTATTTAACGAATTAAGCTCAGAGTTAAGAATTAAGTTCAGAAACAATTAAGATTTTCTAAAAATCGTTATTTTAAAGAAAAAAAATAAGAATTTTACTTTACTGTAATTATGTTTTGGAGATGCCTTTATCAAATTGACTTTATCAAATTGACGTATTTAATTCAGAGAAAAAAAATCAATAAATACCCAAAAATTAAGAAAAAATATAACAGCGGAAATTCCACATTATTCCAAAAAGGAATACCCGCTGTCCACGAACAAAACTTCAAAATGTAAAAATAAAGTTTATATATCACATTAAAATTTGTGTGAAAAATGTGAACATATTTTTTTTATTTCACTGCTTCTATAATTTTACTTCTGTTATATTAATAATTTATTATTTTTATCAAGACCTAATAATTTATACTGTTTTCAGTGGTAGTAAGTACTATAATTTTTTACTGTAAATTACTTCTTTGTTCGAAAAACGAATGTAATGTCTGTCATTTTCTTTGTACTCATACGGTCTAGATATACACGTATGGTTCGTAGCAGACCGTACACGTATACTCATACGGTCCGGACCGTACGCGTACGGTCCAAATACGCGTATGGTCTGGAACATATACACTACACCAACAAACTGTAGAAAATTATAACAAAAAAGCACTGAAAACATATATTCAAATCAACACAAAACTGCGGGTTAATGCAGCAAAAAAACTTGATGTTACCATGTGCTCTGGATTGGTAACCATTTTACTATATCAAAGAGATTACAAGAAATGAAATGTAAAAGCACTGAGATCAAACCATACTTAGCCTTTCGAATCATTTTGTTGGTGATTTTGACATTCTGAGCTATTGTAGCACTACTGTAAATGGCCATCAAACATTAGACACGAGAGAGATCTGTTAAGTTGGTTTTCTGAAACCTCTTTTCATTAGTTATTGAAAAAAATAAACACTAGCATTAATTGCCAAGTTACTGATGACTTTAAAATAACAAAACATTGTATCACTGAATAACAGGTTATATGAAGAGAAAATATAATGAAAATCCTGACGCAATAAAATACTGTGATCTATATGTTTTATTGCTGCCAATTGAAAAAGTGCATACTGGACAGTATTATTGTAATATAATTTGCATTTAATTTAATTTTTGTTACATTTAATCTCAGTAATTAAGATTAAACGTAACACAGACATAAATTTATTATGGCATGCCAAATTATGTATCCATAAATATAACAGATTGATGAAAATTGCACCCAATTGACATATTTGACTTGTAAAAAAAAGAGACCCATTCTAGCGATACGTCTGTGTATACCAAGATATAGGAAGAGACTCCCCCGGGGAATGTCATGGTTAGGGCTCTTTAATTGGATTGAAATATTGGGTAATCACAAAGCACATTTGAGGTTCAAATCTACAATGAGCTGAGACCATGGGCATATATAAAGCTTTTTTTGGTACTATACAAAAACATATTTAATTTTAATTTTGTCCATTGCATGCGTTGTGCCAACAGATTTGAAGAAGCTTTGACAGCTTTGGGCTTAAAAGGATCTAAAAGGATTTTAATTCAATCCCAATTACAATTTTGCTTTCGATATCAGTAGAACGATATAGCGGTGTCGTTCTTAGAATTGACTTTTAATGTATGAGCAGAGACATAACTAATATATTCATATTAATCATATAAATTATATATTCATTATATAGTCGTGTATATCCTTGATTTTTTCTGATAAAATCGAAATCTAAAATCCTGTGTTAATTAGTTCAGCACATTGAGCAGCAGTACATTTAAAGATCTTAAAAGAACAAGGGGGGGTTTAAAAATTTCGATTTTATCAGAAAAATATAGGATTTACACGACTATATAATGAATACATAATTTTTATGATTAGTATGAATACATTATTTATGTCCCTGCTGATACATTAAAAGTCAAAAGAAGATAAAAGTTCTAAGAACAGGTACGTTGTAAAGGTGCAGCAGAAATATTAACTACATGCTCTCTTGTAATCCACAATGATGAAATAATCCCGCCTCTCAACATACGTCATATATTAGTTTATTCATAAAAATGTTGGCACCTGTACCAGGTTATATATATATAAACACAGCAGCACGTGGATATAGTACATAGTAAAACAACATGGAACATACAGTTTATCTACTTATTACAGTAATTATCAGTTTACATGGAAGGTAAGATTATTGTTTTTAACAAAATTTTAGAATAGATAAAAGTTACCATGAGATTTTAAGACGAAAAGCGCGACCCGCGGCTTCATCCAGTATGATTATAGAGACAAACTATTTTTTAAGATACCCGAAAATGTTGTAGTCGTTAGACAAGTCACCTTTTCTCATAATTGCATAGCGCCTTTTTCGTATATCTGTCAAGTCTGAAGCTTGCAGTTTGAAGTTGCTGACTTGTTTCCCTTATCTAATTAACGCCGTACTGTTATTTATGTATAACATTTTCACTGGGTAAATCAATGTTCATACATTTTTACAGAGGAAGAGAAGAGGGTTGTTATTTGATTTTATTTTTTCATCTTGTGTGCACTTCTAAAAAACATCACTTCTCTAGCAAAAAGCTCTCACTGGCCAACAACTGGGTTATAGCGTGTCGTCTGAAGCGTTTTGACCGATTTCCTAAGATTTCGTTTGACCTTGATATTTTCCATTGGATTTCCTTAGATATTCTCAATATTGAAACTTTCAATATCTAAGTTTTAGAAAATTTTGTTTAAGACTTAGGAGTATCTCCCTCGTGCATACCCCTGTCCTCAGCTTCTTAGACTTAATTAGTTATTTGTTCTTCGTCAGCTTTTACACATTTCGGTTTATTGTCTTTCAAATAATTGGATTTGTTCTACATTGAAGAGATAAGTTGTCGAAATTGCCTTCTGAATCTCGTTGTGTTGTTATTATTTACTACATTCTTTTAAGCTTTCCAATTCTTTAGAAGTTCAGACTTTGAATTATTCTAGTATTTATGACCATTTATTAATAAAAGTACCACTATTACAATAATTTTTTTTCTGAGAAAAATGGCGTCTGGCATTTATCAATATTGCCCTACGTGCTACCCGTGCTACCTTGGACTTGGTCTTCGTTTCCATAGATCCTTTTAGCCTTTGGTCTTCCGTCTTCTGGTGTTCTTGATTTTGCCTTGTCTCTGGACTTTGATTTGTGTAATATTGTGCTTTGTTCCTTCGGTATTCTACTGCCGTTGTTTTACAAAGTATTTTCTTTACTGGTTATGTTTTCGCCATCAACAAACTTGTTTAGTACATTCCACCGCTAAGCTGAAGTACTAAGGACACAACCCACGCAGTAAATTGTTTATTTCTTTCATATTGTTTTTTTATATAACTTTTCTTCTGTTTTCTTGCCCTAATATAGCCAGGAATTCTGACCTTTGAACTCTTGTGTCTTTCAGCTTGTTGCTTCTGCGTTTTTTCGACACCCTAGTCGATGAACAATTGAAATGACAAATAAAGGTTTTAACAGTTTTAAGAATACTTTGCAAACTAATTTCATGGCTGTTAACAAACCCGCATCCATTTAAAACGAAGAGCATGGATGTGGCGCTGTTGATTTCCAATAAACAGGTGCTAAGGGCTGTCTTGAACTTTGTATGAGGTATGAGCAAAGTTCATTTTTGAAGGCTCAAGGTGACTTCAAGACGAAGATCAACAATTAAAACGTTGTTCAATTGTTTGTTTGTACAGTGTATTTGTCTCATGTGCCGCGATTTACTCAATATCATTTCATTGTTAAAATCGGTTTCACTTCCTTTAGATAATGGAAATCTCACGATTTCAGTTTTATTTTTACACTAAACGTTGAATTCGCCGTTTACGAAATGCACAAAAGTCTGCAGTCATGTGCATTTTCACATTTTTTTTTCAAACAGGTGAAAATTCTAAGTGTTGGCTTCTTCTATTTAGGTACTCCAACGAAGAATTTTTTAAGCACGTTTTGATGGTTTATCAATATTCAATGCACAAATACATAATGATGACATGGTGCATGAAGACGCACGTTAAGGGTTGTATTTAAATTACAATCTATATTTGTTAAATGCAAAGTTTCAAATAGATTCATGAATGCACGTAGGTGCACGGCAATTTTAACTTTACGTGTTTTTGCAGTTTTCTTGAATTTTGGTCGTAATTAATCATAAATAGTGGTCAAAGCGTCGTAACTCCAAAAAATTTTTGAACCAGTTTCTCCTTAGCTCTTATAGAACTGGTAAATGCGAAGAAAATAAAATACCGGATGTGGACTAATTGTAATTTTTTAATGATTTAATTTATCCTTAATCTTAATTTTTTTGGAGATAAAAAGTTTAATACCTAATTATTGAAGCAGATAGCTTTCTTTTTGCACCGTTATATTCATTTAATTCGAACATTCATTTTTTTCGTTGGAGTACTTATTCTATTTTAAGGGCGACCAAGTAATTGATGAATTAGATGACCCGAGTCGACCTACCTAATAATAGCAAGGTGTACTCGTTCGGGGTTAACAATTGTTATCCACGGACTTTTTGTTTGTAAACACCGAATAGAAATTAGCAGTACATCAACAATTTATTTCAAATATTTCTTTTGGGTTTAATGCATGCATATTTTAATTACATGTTTAAGTATTTTGTTGAATTATATCATTTACGGGTATGTTTTTTTTCCTAAATCAAAAGGGGGTCCAAGCACATGGTAAAAGCCAAAGTGAGACTTGCTTATCAATACCTACCTTAACCTAATTCAGAATGGTCCAGTCTAGTCGATAATTGTACGCGGAAAATATCATCCATTTAAAAGCATGGAGCATTTTTAAAAAGTGTTTTTTCTTTCAACATATGAAAAAGAAAGGAAATGGGGTAAATGTCAAGGAGACAACATCCCATATCCAGGTTAAAACGACCCAAAACAACATTTATTTGAAATCATTAAATTAAAAGTGGTTCCAGAAGTGTATAATATTTCTACACAACCTTGCAAAATCTGGTGCCGAAATATGAAATATTAAAGTCAGCTGAAGAGAATTTCCATTATCTAAAGGAAGTGAAACAGACCTTAATTTCAGGTTTTATTCCATTAAAATTGTCCTGTTTGTTTTAGTCGAAAGAGACTGCTTTTATAATCAGTAACCAGCTTCAAAAGCATCTCGGTGTAGTTAAGAGTGATAGGCAGGATTTTACTATAATCACTGTCGATTCTAATCATTGTACAAAAATGAACTTCAGAAACAAAACAAGCTGACGTTTGAAACATCTTGCTCAAAGAGGGAACAGGTTAACTAATGTTATGATTCTATTAATCCTTGACTTTTGATTAAGATGAATATATATGTTACTGGCAACAACAAACTCAGCTGGCACGCGATACATAAATTAAACAGATGAATTGCTGCCGAGATTGCTAATTAAATCAAAACTGTTAAAATAGCAGACACTTTTCTGGTTTTTACCTATGTCAGAACTTGGCACTTACATTAAACCACGTGGGTAACACTGTTCTTTGTTTACTATTACTATAAAAAGTTCATTTAGTGGAAATTCAAAGATTTTATGCTCTTCCAAGTCCACAAGAACATTGCAAAGACTTGCTACAGTCAGCTAATAAACGCAATAATGTTCCATTGAAGAGAAGAATTTGAAGTGCAGCCAAAGGCAATACTTGTGCAGTATTAGCTATTTAAAAAAAAACATTTACATGTTAATGAAATTGTGCTTTAATGGCCATTTCAAATTGCAGCACGCCTTTGTAAAGGATAGCCTAATTATCCTACTTTGATCCATGTAACTTTTCAAATCTATAATACATGTATACATACAAGAATTCGATTAATATTATCCTTAAACGAATTGTGATAAGATTACGTGATATTATTGTTTGGCAATATCTCAATTACAAATTCCTTGTTAAATTGTTTTCTTTGGTAATTGGTTTTGAGTTGTAATTAGTACCTGCGTTTAACCTTTGGTGTAGATTTCAGTGCATATTTACAGATCATCCCATACAGATTACGTAATACCAGTATTGTTTAAAGAAAGACTTAAAAGAGTTTCAGAATATATTTTATGAAAGGATATTGAGTAAATGAACATGAGACCATAACACATATGTTCACTCTAACTGCAATAATTTTAATGGGCTGTATGTCTGATACTTGATTTGTTTTTGTTTAAAAATGGACGAAGTGAATCAACCATTGGGATATGTTCCTCAAAATGGTCAAATAAGAAAAGTCGCCAATTTAACAGTTTGAACAGTCACACCTTAGAACATGTTACCTCAGCTCACAACTGCGGGAATTCATTATGTGAAGAGAACAAATCACAAATATGATTATCTCTATATTATTCAGAACACATGGTAAAAAGTTAGAAATAACTATTTTAAATTTCATAACATAGGGATTTTTTTTTCATTTCAGAACATGTGGTCAGAAGTTAGACATTACTGCATTTGAATATACTCGAAAGGTTAAAAATAAAGTAGAGGTTGGGCAATGTGTTAGTAAAATTGAAGAAGTAGTCCCAGGGATACATCTCATAAAAAAATGGTATATATTCTTATTTAGTCTGTTTTTCTCAGTGATATCTACAATTTAGCAAAATCAAAACAAATCCTTATGTAATAAATCCATGAATTTTTGAACGAGGCTGTATATACCATCAGTGACTAATAGCCCACTAATAGAAGCTCGGCCTTAGTACTGATGAAATAACAATTAAACATTGGATAGATGTAAGTTTGGCATCTGATCATTGCAAATGTCATCAAAACAATAGAAAGACAAAAACCTAGAAGGTGAATAAAACAATAACTCAAAGGACATTTTAATACTCTCAATTCAGCTGAAGGACAGAATTTTGCATTAGGGTGATTCTTTCCCTCGTTTTAAAACAAAATCAAAACCTTAGACACAAAGGGTACATAATTCGAGAAATCTAACTTTATGAGTAAGTTTTTATTAAGGGAAGAAAATGGTAAAAATCATTGCAGCAGCAGTCGGTCTATTCAATGCCGGGTGAAGCATATCCGTACACAACACTTTGATTGGGTATGCACTCCATCGGTCATTGTCGATAAAATCAATATTCATTAAAAACAATTATGGTGTCTTTTGTTTGTTAATAAAACAATCAAAGTTCTGTAGAAGTAGATTGTATACCAATTTGTCACCACTTGAGTATCAAAATAGACCACTCTGTCAAAAATGTAACGTTATGCAACTATTTCAGATGCAAATAGTTGCCATCGCTACTACCACATACACAGTTTTTTCTTTTAACATATAAGCTCACTGGGTTAGTTCTTTATCAATGGTCAGTATACAAACAGTATGTTGGTATGTACTTAGTCCTCTGCTAAACCAAATATTTTGCAGTTCGACCATTGAAAACCCTCTGAAAAACCCAATATCACAACTTTGTCTTTGAAAACAATATTTATTTTTATATTAACTCTGTTCCTTTCATGTATAATAGCACTATCAAAATAAAAAATGCACCCAATGTAAATAATTTCGATGTTTTTGTGTGTAGATGCACTGATTTTTAAACATTGAACTTTTATCTGTTTGTTCTCTGTATAAACTAAAACAGTGCATGTACTTTTATGAAGCAAAAACAGAAGCATACGAGCTGTTCTCTAAAGTTCACTTCCATGGCATGCTATTTAAAAATATTTTGCATTAAACAACTTAATGGAAATCAAATATTGCATGTGTTTAATTTCATAATATTGTTAACTAATTATTGTAACAACACATGCGGAAAGATCAGTTTTGATGCGTTCCAGATTATTTCAATCTAGTATTGTGTTTGTTACAGTTGAAGGCTAATATTTATAAACGAGTTAACATTCTACATCAAAACAGAATCAAATCTGATCAAAAACTGATCCAGGTGTTCAATAGTAAAATTATTCCAGATGTTAAATCCATCTCAAGACGTTAGAATCATAATTACTGTATCGATGTGAGATAATTCGAAAAAAATTGGTCAGCAAGACGATATTTATTTTTCTTCTGTTTACCCATTCCATAAAATCGTTTATAAATATAGATTATTGCATAAGTTTGTCCCTCCCGAAACAATAGCCAGATGTTTTTTATTATATATATCCTTTTACTAGTTCATTTGTTGGATAAAGATATGCATTCATACTATGGATATGCTCAGTCCTTATTGCATTGTTTCCTACCCCGCGTTTACCAAAATGTGACTTTGATTTCTCCAATCGACTAACTCTTTTATGTATTGGACTGAATTGATATCAAGGCCCATACTCTCATTCCTCAGATATTCTAAGCATTGGATTTGCTTTTCCATCACCTGGATGTTCAATGGCGTTATCCAGTTATTCTTGCATGGGTTCATCCAAAAAAGTCTTCAACACAAATGATTCATTGGTTTCTCCATAATAATCATACAACAGATTTTTTAGAATATTCTCGGCTAGAGAAATGTACAGAAATCATTGCATTGGATTTGCCGACAATGTGTCATTTTGCCAATTTATATAATAATACAGCAATATCAATGCTTTTTTAGCCTGAAGTTTAAAAAGTCAGTGGTTAAAATTAACTTTTGTTCAGAGAGCTTTATAAAAACGTTCATGTTAGTTCAGAAAGCTAGTCAGAAGGCTAGTTAAAAAAGCAAATCGTCGATATAATACTAGTTCATCTATATTTCCAGTTCTTTAAGACCCAAAACGGAACCTATTCGTTATGTTTCTAAGGAATTAAATGACACGAGGAATTTTGAAGTTCAGAACTACAATGATATATTTGTGTGTATGGGATTATGTGATGGTCACGCTTCATCTGTTCTGGGATTGCTGCATGATGGAGACTGTTTTGCAGTAAGTATTTTCCATTGTCTGTATAAAATTATATGATGGTCACGCTTCATCTGTTCTAGGATTGTTGCACGATGGCGACTGTTCTGCTGTAAGTATTGTTTCCATTATCTGTATGGGATTGTGTTATGGTCACGCTTCATCTGTTTAGAGATTGCTGCATGATGGAGACTGTTTTGCAATAAGAATTGTCCATTGTTTGTAATGGATTGTATGATGGTCACGCTTCATCTGTTCTGGGATTGTTGAACGATGGAGACAGTTTTGTGTAAGAATTGTGCATTTTCTGTATGGGATCTGTTCTTGGATTGCTGCACGAGGGAGACTGTTTTGCTGTATGTTGTATCATCTGTATGGAATTATGTGATGGTCACGCTTCATCTGTTTGAGATTGCTGCACGACAGAGACTGTTTTAAGTATTGTGCATTATCTGTATGGGATATTGTGTGATGGTCACGCTTCATCTGTTTGGGACAGTTGAACGATGGAGACTGTTTTGCTGTTAGTATTGTGCATTTTCTGTATGAGATTGTGTGATGGTCACGCTTCATCTGTTCTGGGATCGTTGCACGATGTAGACTATTTTGCTGTAAGTATTGTGTGCATTATCTGTATGGGATTGTTATGGTCTCGCTTCATCTGTTCTGGAATGGCTGCATGATGGAGACTGTTTTGCTGTAAGTATTAAGCATTGTCTGTATGGGATTGTGAGATGGTCATGCTTCATCTGTTCTGGGATTGCTGCACGATGGATACTGTTCTGCCGTAAGTAATATACATTGTCTGTATGGGATAGTGTGATGGTTACGCTTCATCTGTTCTTGAATTGCTGCACGATGGAGACTGTTTTGTTTAAGTAATATACATTGTCTGTATGGGATTGTGTGATGTCGCGCTTCATCTGCTGCATGATGGAGACTGGATTGTGAGATGGTCACGCTTCATCTGTTCTGGGATTGTTGCACGATGGAGACTGTTTTACTATAGGTATTATGCATTATATCAGAATCAGAAATAAATTATACATGTGTCTAGACCTATAGTAATAAAGTGTTTTAAGTGTGACCTTATACTAATATTTTGCCAACCACTGAAACACTTTTAGGTCAATTCAAATTCACCAATTGCTATTGTGAATTGATTAATGATGAATAGGAAGCTGTGACAAGTAAGTTTATCTAAGTGTCATTGTCCAATTTCAATTCACCAGTACACAGTAGATAAATGTTTTAGCTGTTGGCAAATTATTTGTATAATGTCATACTTAAAACACTGCAAATAAATATGTAATGTATCAATTAACAATGAAGGAATATGGAGTAAATGCAAATGAAACAAATTTAAAGTCTCTACGAATACATGGTAAAACTAAGCAATGGAATAATACTTATATTGTTGTTCTTCATCTTGAAGTCACCATGAGTCCTTCAACAATGACCTTTATTCATACCTCAAAGTAAGTTCAGACTTGTTTGTTTTGTTGGAAGTAACAATAAATGATGTAAAAAAGTAATTTTTTATTCAACCAATAACTGTTGTGTTACAGGTAGAAATTGCTGGAAAGCTGACATTCAGCCAAAAGACGTACATACAGGCTTATGTAGAATATTTCCGGAGTGGCATAGATATACAACAGACCGGGTATTTTCCGCCTTCGGATCTTCATCACTACTATGATAAGAACTATTTTCTTCATGACAGAAGTTATGGAACAATGGAGATAATTATAGTGGAAATGAGATTCCCGAAACGGAAGCAGGTAGAAGCACTAAGAAGAAGCCGAAGTCAGTTTCAGCAAATGACCGCCTTCCTCCAACATTCTGTTAGTGAAGTTGGTACGCCGTCTTCTTTGAAGGTGTGTTTTTTATATAATGTATAATAGTACTATCATTTAAATTTCGACAGTGTTAAGATATTGGTTTACCGCTGCAGCACATAGAATATATTACACCAAAAAACAGGTTTTCAAGTTTTCCAATAACCCACTTGTTTTTTTTCTGAATATATATATAAGTGACAGCAATGCGCATTATTATTTCCAGTACTGCGGTACTGACACGAAAACTGACTTCATTTGGAAACTTGCAACATATAAATTTTAGAAATAAGGAGAATCTCCCTTGTGCAAAGCATTGTCTTAGCTGATTGCTATCTAAACGTTTTGATCCCATTTGGGATCTGTTTTCTATGAGCTGAGCTTTTGAAATTTTTTGTTTTTGGTAATTGAAAAGTTTTGATAGTATCTGCACGTGTGAGGCATAAGATGACCATCTGCACAAATTAAAGTCTCAGTAACTTCTCTATTTATTTTACTGTTACCACTATTCAGTGTCACTTATGTTGGATTTTCAGTACTATCAGGTACTTACCGACATTTCAGCGCTTCGGTGCTGACACGAAAACTACTTTTATTTGCAAAATTAAAATAAGATGTTAAACTAGAAAAAGTGCGAGCAAAACTTACTGATATATACCCCCTCTCCCCCATTTGATATTCAATCAAATCCAATTTTGAAATAAAAAGTGCATATCTACATAATGTCACAGAAAGTGTGCTAAAGTTTCATAAAAATCTGTTCAGTAGTTCAGTAGGAGTAGTGGATAAGAGATGGGATATCCACTTGTAATGTAATGGCAAAGTGGATGTTTTGCTATGGGAAACCCCAAAAATCCATCAAATCAAATTCTGAAATAGGAGCTGCACATCTACATTATGTCACAAAGACTGTGTTAAAATTTCATGAAAATCTACTCAGTGGTTCAGGAGGAGTACCGCATAAGAGATGGGTATCCACTTGTAATGTAATGGCTGAGTCCATGTTCTGCTATGGGAACCCCCCAAAATCAATCAAATCAAATTCTGAAATAGAAGGTACACATCTACATTATGTCACAAAGACAGTTTTAAAGTTTCATGAAAATCTCTTCAGTGATTAAGGAGGAGTAGCGGATAAGAGATTGGTACCCTCCGGTGTAACTGACGGAGGGACGGACGGTCAACCCCATCACTATATACCCCCACTTTTCAAGCGTTCGGTATAAAAAGAAAGAGTATCTGCTGCGTTAAAGTTCATTCCTTAACTGATTTTGGCTTTTGTTTAGATGATATTGGATAGTTGTTTTCTATCAGCTTAGAAATATGTCTTTTATTTTGCCATTTGATCTACACCGAAGAGACATACATTGTGAGAATGGTCATCTGAAGAAATTAAAATTTACAGAAATTCAATTCACACTTAATTCGGTACTAGGTTATTTGTCTAGATCATTTAAAGAATGAAAAAATGACAGTTTTTTGGGGTGAAATCAGAATTATAAAATGAGCGCTCATCGATCCTTTTTTTTAAAATTATTTTTATTAAAACAGAAAATTATTTTGACCGTTTCTGCAAATAAGTATAAGCCAACGAATTGTCTACTGCGCTGAATTGCTAAGGATATCAATATATAAACATTATAAGTTGTAAGCGTTCACCTAAAAGAAAAAGCATTGCTGTCTTTAGAAATGAAATCGTTGTTTATTACTTTTCCTTTATAGGTGATTCGACTATCTACTGCTAAAGAGGAATTCAAGATACACCATTATAAAAGGAATAAATATGACGAGGTTTTTTCCAAAATTCAACAATATGAATCAGAGATTTTTCATATCAGGGAAGATATAAGACGAAATAATATTAAACCACATCTTAGATATGGAATGTTCCCATACATACATACACGTGAGTTTATGTTATATTTATTGAGTATTATTCAGTGTCAATCATATATTGTGCAAAGCCTATAGACTTTCTTAAGTGTTTGCAATGTTGTTTTAGTGTTCAAATGTTTTATGTTGTGACTTAAATTGTACGGGTGTTACCTCCACTAATGTCTCTTGTAGCCTTGATCGTTGTTTTTTGTAACCATTCGTAACCCGATTGCAGTACTTCGAAATTAGTCACAGTTGTTTGCTGTTTTTGTTGGGATGGAAATAATGAAAAAAATCATTCCGGTTTCGGATTTGGCGATCAAACAGAGTAAAGAATTAGTTCCCGATCTATACAGGATAGAGGTATAGAAAAAATATTGGTCATAAATATTGAAGTCATTATAAATACAAAAACAAGACAATGAACTATTTTGTAGAAGTGCATCCCGCTACAACCATTTCACCACCTGTGAATCCCAGATCGCGGTCAATGATGTCTGATCATCCTATGGAAGGGTGTCTTAAAGGCAAGTAAATTGTTGTAGAATAAGTCAATTATAAATACAGCTTTGCGGAGAGAGAAAGGATTAGCTAAAAAGGTGTTTTTTTTTATAGTATCTAATTCATAATTCCTGAACACGATTTGGAGGTCATAGTTTTTTTTGTAATCGTTGTCAAGTGTGTATGTGTGTACAAGTTTTGCTTTTTATGTTGTAAAACTGTTTAAATAATTTCATTCTGTTGATGGTAACACATTAATGACTTGATGGCCATACAGCTCATTTAAATTATACCAGTTGGACTTAACATATGTATTGTGGTCTCATGTTCATATCCATATCCTTTCATAAAATATTGTATTAGTGTTTTTCTCTGATATTTTGTGAGCATATTGCATAAAACTGTACATGAAACAAAATGACAATGTATATGCATGATAAACCTTGACACAGAACAAAATCACTAGAAATACCCTCTCATGAGCTAAAGCACATGATTTGTCAACCTTGTAATTAGTAAATCAGCCGTTTCTTTTTAATTTAAGTATGATCATGTTTCAGCTACAATCACAAGTGTAGACACAGAAACGTCTCGCCAGAATATAAACATTATCGTATACACATGATGAACCTAATACAGAAGGTCAAGAAAATTAATGCCTGATTCAACATTTAAGATAAACCTAATATGGAGAGTCTAGGTTTTTTAATTGCTGAGCAATGGACATCAACAAAGTCACTGGACCATGAAATTAAGGTCAAGGTTACTTGACAGGTGTCAGACTGGCATTTATCCTTTAATGTATAACAATAAACCTAATATGGAGAGTCTAGGTTCTTTAACTGCTGAGAAATGGACATCAATATAAAAAATAACAAAGTCACTGGAGCATGAAATTAAGGTCAAGGTTACTTGAAAAGTGTCAGTCTTGCATATACCAATTAATACGTAACAATAAACCTGATATGGAGAGTCTAGGTTTTTTAATTGCTGAGAAATGGACATCAATGTAAAAAATTATCAAAGTCACTAGACCATGAAATTAAGGTCAAGGTTACTTGACAGGTGTCAGACTAGCATCTATCCTGTAATATGTAACAATAACACTGATATGGAGAATATAGCTTCTTTAATTGCTGAGAAATGGACACCAATGTAAAAATTTAACGAAGTCACTGGACCATGAAATTAAGGCCAAGGTTACTTGACTAGTGTCAGACTGGTATCTATCCATTAATATTTAACAATAAACCTAATACGAATAGTCTAGGATCTTTAATAGCTGAGAAATGGACATAAATGTAAAAATGATAACAAAGTCATTGGAGCATGAAATTAAGGTCAAGGTTACTTGAAAAGTGTCAGACTGGCATGTATCCATTAATATGTAACAATAAACCTAATATGGAGAATCTAGGCTCTTTAATTGCTGAGAAATGCAGAATGATATAAAAAAATATCAAAGTCACTGGACCATGAAATTAAGGTCAAGGTTACTTGACAGGTGTCAGACTGGCATTTATCCTTTAATATGTAACAATAAACCTAATATGGAGAGTCTAGGATCATTAATAGCTGAGAATTTGACATACATGTAAAAATAATAACAAAGTCACTGAACCATGAAATTGAGGTCAAGGTAACATGACAGGTGTGAGGTGTCATACTGGCATGTACTCATTAAAATGAAGCATTACACCAAATATGGTATCTCTACACATTACAATGGCTCAGAAATTGACTTGAATGTAAAACTATGTCGCAATATTTACAAAGCTACTGAACCGTGCAAAGGAGGTCAATGTCACTTGACAAGTGGCAGACCGGCATGTACCCATTAAGATGCATCAATACACTGAATATAATGGATCAATGCATTACAAATATAGAGAAAAGGACTTGAATGTGAAACTTTGTCGCAATTTTCATGTCATTGAACCATGAAGGCAAGGTCAAGGTCATCTGAAACATGTGATGCTGGAAAGCTCGTAACCTAAGGCATCTGTGAACCAAAGATGATATGTGTATCAATTACAGTTAAAAAGTTATTAAGGTTTTAGAAAAAGTTTACAACGCCGCTGCCGGAAAGTAATACCTTTGTCTCGCTTTCAGCGACTTTCGTCGCTGGCGAGACAAAAACTTACTACACAATTACATATCACATGTCAAAATTCAATATACTTTGACTACAGATTTGGACGCAAATAGCAGAGCACCTAGCAGGAACATGCTATATATGGTAAAATAACATTAGCATAATCATTTCAGTAGGATAAATTCAAAAATCTAGAATGGGTTTTAGCTGTTTGAGTAATAATGCATGGCTGTCAGAGATTGTGGGCATTTTAACGTGGGTTCTTGTCGCTATTGTTTTAACAAGGGGGAAAAATAAACGAAAACAAAGAGAGCCCATGTTAAATAAAGGGCCATGGATTATTTTGATTCTAATAGGTGAATTACAGAATGCTCTAAAGGTGTTTTGCTGGTATTAATAGTATAAGATGAATCTATTCATATACCTGAATCATACCCCCCATATTAGAACTTTAAATTTATTGTTATTTAACTTGGTCAATATAAAATCAGCAATATTTCAGCTGTATTCAGTATCCTTTGACATTTTCAGTGTTTGTTTTGTGGAAATATGTCCTATTTGAATTATGTATAATGATCTGTTTAATTCTCTTCGATCCTAACTTTGTCATATCTCTTAATAATTTACCCCAAACGTCTAAAGGATGGAATCTGAAATAACATAACGTTTTTCTTCCACAGGTGCTTCCTTTCTGAGAACCAGTGATCATATTGAGTGGGAAGATGCTTGTGTCACAGAAGTCAATTTAGATACAGCTTTGAGGAGGGTGAAACGATTAGCTAAAAAGGTGCTTTTATTATGTAGTCTCTTATATTCTCAAGTGTCTTTATTATAATGTGGTTCATTGTAGTAAGTATTAAAATTAAATCAAAATACTTGTAAAAGGTTTACTTAATAAAAAATTGAAACTAACAAAAATACGGTCAAAACTTTGACAAAGCATTACCGTAATTCAATATTAATGTAAAAACTAAACATTTGTGCAACTCGAAACACAAGAAAATTTAACATATATTAATAGAAATTTATAATTAACAATGAATTCCTCTCAAACCGAAGCTAGGGGTCTTACTATGAGGTTCGAGCAAAGCTTATTATTGAAAGCCACATCCAGTGACTTCAAGATGAACAATAAAACTATTGTTTATAATGTATTTGAAGAGACTTTGCCTCATGTACATTTACTCCTCATCCTACATTGTTAATTTAAGACTGCAAACACTGAAGTTAACTCCTCCTTCAGTGTGGAGTCCGTTAAAAGATTTCCCGTCCTAGAGATGTATGCTCTCTGTGGAAAGTTTGTTTTATGTACATTTACTCCATATTCTTTCATTGTTTAATTTATTTTCTATATATTTAAGTTATGGTGTACTTGTTCTAGAGAGAATATCTCGTATGGATACCTTATCATACTTTCAAATTTCAAATTTTGATTTTGTTATTATGCCCCCGCTTGAAAAGTGGGGTATATAGGGATGGGGTTGTCCGTCCGTCTGTCCGCCCGTTACACCTGAGGGTACTCTTCTCTTATCCGCTACTTCTCCTGAACTGCTGAATAGATTTTCATTAAACTTTTACACAGTCTTTGTGACATTATGTAGATGCGCACCTCCTATTTCAGAATTTGATTTAATTGATTTTTGGGGTTTCCCCTAGAAAAACATGTACCTTGCCATTACATTACAAATGGGTAACTCTGGTTTCCCATGGCAAAACATGGACTTTGTCATTACATTACAAGTGGGCACCCATCTCTTATCAGCTACTCCTCCTGAACCACTGAATAGATTTTCATGAAACTTGAACACCGTCTTTGTGAAATAATATATATGTGCACCTCCAATTTCAGAATTTGATTTGATTGATTTTTGGGATTTCCCATAGCAAAACAAGGACTTAGCAATAACATTACAAGAGTTTACCAATCTCTTATCCCAATCTCCCCCTGAACCACTGAAAAGATTTTCAAGAAACTTTAACACAGTCTTTTTGACATAATGTATATATACATCTCCTTTTTCAGAATTTGATTTGATTGATTTTTTGGGGTTGCCGTAGCAAAATATAGACTTTGCCATTACATTACAAGTGGGTACCCATCTCTTATCCGCTACTCCTCCCGAACTACTGAATAGATTTTCATGAAACTTTAAAACAGTCTTTGTAACATAACGTTGATATGCATCTCTTATTTCAGAATTTGATTTGATTGATTTTTGGGGTTTACCATAGCAAAACAAGGACTTAGCCGTTACATTACAAGTGGGTACCCATCTCATATCTGCTACTCCTCCTTAACCACTTCATAGATTTTCATGAAAATTTACCACAATCTTTGTGACATAATGTAGATGTGCACTTTCTATTTCAGAATTTGATTTAAATGATTTTCGGGTCTCCTGTAGCAAAATATGGACTATGCCCTTACACTACAAGTGAATATCCATCTCTTTTCCGCTACTCCTCCTGAACCACTGAATAGATTTTCATGAAACTTTAACAATTTTTGTGAAATAACATAAATGTGCACCTCCTATTTCAGAATTTGATTTGATTGATTTTAGGGGTTTCCCATAGAAAAACATTGACTTAGCCATTACAAGTGGGTACCCATCTCTTATCAGTTACTTTTCCTAAACCACAGAACAGATTATCACGAAAATTTAACACATTCTTTGTAACATAATGTAGATGTGCATCTTTATTTCAGAATTTGATTTGATTGATATCAAATGGGGGAGCAGGGGGTATATATCAGTGAGCCTTGTCTACAGGTTTTCTAGTTCTAAATGTTAATTATTTTGACCATCCTGTTTTAAGTGTCCACAACTCATGATCTAATTTTGCTTAGTTTTCTTGCAACTATATGTTGTTATTGTCATCTCCGGATCTTTTTGTCGGGGTAACGGATGACAGCGATAGTAAGAATACTTTGCCAGTTGATATTATGTTTGATGGCATTCCTACATCTATGGCTTATAAAGGACATGGATATAGCGCTACTCGACAATTAGCAAATGAATTCCGCTCAAACCGGTGCGAGGGGTCGTCTTACTATGAGGTATGAACAAAACTCATTGTTGAACGATTTGTAAAGACTTCATGATGAAGAACAACAATAAAAGCATTATTAATAAAAAGATTACAAGTGCCAAAGATGTATGCTCTCTATATATTTTAGTTATGGTGTGCTTGTTCTAAAGAGAATATCTAATATGATAACACTTACATACTTGCAAATTTTGACATTTTAGTTTTTGCATAAATTTTCCAAATGTTATTCTGACCATTCTGTTCTAAGTTTCCACATCTCACGATTTCATTTTGCCAATTTTTCTTGCAATTGACTCGATGAGTGCCTTGTGGTTGTTTATATGTTGTGCTTGTCTTCCACGATTCTTTTTGTCGGATCTATATGCCAAGATTAAGTTCAAAATTTATATAAATATGGTACCTCTAGAAAGTTACAAAGACATCATATATCAAATATGAATGTCCAAGCACTAAATGAATACCCTCTTACATTTAAAGTATAAACTGACCTTAGATTAATGTCAAGGATAAAATGTCTACAATTATTGAATATCCAAAAAGCTCTCTTCACAAGAACTCACAAGAAGACCATAAAAAATATGAACAAACTAGCAATGAAGGAGTCTATTATAAATGGAAACCTTTGCTGGGGTTGATGACAATAGTCCAGACAAACGTATTTATATGCTTTTGTGATGGACTATGATGTATTCTTTGATAAAAAGCCATTTTCACCAGTAATAATTATTTGTATATTTTTAGTGTAAGAAAACTCCTGTGGAACAATGCAACAGTTTAGCAAGAATAAGAAAAGGCTTAAGGAAGGTGAAAGTCAACATTCATTCAAAAAGGTCAAAATGGCATTTACTCGGAAGTTCAGATAGAAAGAAAGTAAAAACAGCAAACAAAGACATCAGAAAATTCTCAAAGGAAATCAGTATTGTAGGGAAGAAGTTAAAGGAAATCTCAAAAATCAAGAGGAAAAAGGGAAGCACAAAAAATAAGAAACGACGGAAACCTAAAAGAAAAAGGTCACAGTAGATAAGTTTTGATATCTATTTGAATGGAATAACAGTTACAGCAGATTGATAATAACTTAAATATCTGATCCATAAGTTACCTTTTCCAACAAAACAGAGATTATCTAAAGTCAGAATAGAAAACCGTTAAGTGGTATAAGAGAAGAACGTTATAAAGGGACCAGATAAGTAATAAAAAGACAAATTCATTTGTGTTATACACTATTATGTTGAACTGTATCGTTAACAGTTTTAAACACTAAAAAGAGTTTGTCATCGTTCAACCAAAATTCTAACAGTTCAGTGCAACATACATGTGAATTTAAATAATTTATATTTTATTTTTACTTGTACATACTTTTCTATTAACTTGTTTATTGTACAGTGTCGATTAGTTGTCAATAGAAATTTTAATATTATGTCAAGATCATAATATTTTACAATGATTATAGAACTTTGTAGTATTTCATTTCAGGTACGTGTAAATACAAATGTTTTATCATAAAAGTAAATTTGTTTGTATTATTGATCTGCATCTTTTTAAATCGACACAGTATAATTTAATTACCATATGATGATTAGAACAATCCATTATAATACATAATTTGATTGAGAGATCCAGCTTAAATATTTGATGAAACCACCGAGGAAAAGTGAAAGTTACCAAATCAATCAAAGCAACATAATGATCAACAGTATGTTTTAGAAGAATAAGTGCATTCGTTGATCAATGCAATTCAAAACATTTGCAGAAAAGTAATCGGGAAGTGTCTGAAAAAAAGACCAGTTGGTAGAAAAAAACGGAAAATTTTGAGAAAAAAAATGCAAAATATCGCAATGGATGAAAATTTGTGATCATAAATTAAACATTTACCTATTTTCAATTAAGAATTATCGTATTAAAGAAACCCTTCAAAAACCTTTTTTCTATGGTTAACCTGATTGTTGCCGACCATGATTCCGACGACAGAATTTGGATCGCTATTTCTTGCTTCAGCGAGTATTCGTACCAGGTGAGAAAAAAGAATTGAGTCTCTTTGCCAACATCATTTGTCGGTACATTGATTGCAGTTATTTACTTGTCTATCCAACCGAACCAAACTATCATACATAATCAAATCAAAACTGTTATTGTAAGTGATATTCATAGTCCTTAACAACTTGAGTGACAGTTTATTTCATTCCTGTGTTCATGTTGTCACTTTTCTATGATTTCGATTGTTAGTTTGGTGGACATAAGCAAGCCTCCAAAACATTTTGAACAGATATATCATGATAAGGAGGGGTGTTTGCCAAAAATACAAGTCGAGGGGCGGTAAAATTTCCCGAGCCTGAAATTTAGACCCAAATCTTGTATTTATATGGCAAATACCCCAACATTCATGGTATATCTGTTTAAGCACACAGATGACTCCGGGACATCACTGTGGTATTTGCCAAAAATACAATGTCCATTAACCAATCAGAATGCAGCTTACTTACATAAGGTGTAATTATTCAATATATGTCGCGGAAGAGGTTTTCCAGTTCATCAACTAAATCACACCTTCAAATTACTAGCACCCTAATTGCTAAATTGGTTATAAAACCGGAACTAGAAGACCATTTACGTCATATACAATGGGCAATAACAGCAGTAGCAGACAAGGCAAAGTTAGCGAGTTCGTCCAAATTTTACATAGATATCGCACCAAGCCAGAGAAATGTAACCTACATAAAGTATCCTGTACAAATTGAGTAACAAGTGTGGACCCAAATTGATGTCTCGCCCGTCCCTACTTGGTCGCAAAATTTATGTGAAAACTTAAATTGCCTAAATCAGAAAACTTAGCATGTTCGCTAGACTGTGAAATTAGGTTAACTGGCAGTATAGCAGACTGTCATGTATCACCCAAAACCAAAATGCCAAGTATCATTGAAATGCCACTGAAAGATACTGAGAAACCAACATGTTCACTAGACCATGAAAATAAGGTCAAGGACTAAAACAAAATAGCAGGTTGTCACCTTCCATCTAAGACAAACCCACATACCAAATATTATTGATGTTACATTAATAGTACTAGGAAACTTAACATGATCACTGGACCGTGAAATTGAGGTCACAGACAAAATCTATACAGCAGACTGTCATGTACTACTCAAAACCAATATATATACAAAATGTCATTGACCTACCACTTATAGTTACTGAGAAAATTACTTAATCATAAAAACTTTACATGCTCACTAGACCGTGAAATTGAGGTCAAGGACAAAATCCATATGACAGACTGTCATGTACTACCTAAGACCAACCTACCTACCATATATCATTGACCTACCACTTACAGTTGTTGAGAAACTAAACTAAGCACAAAAACTTAACATGTCCATTTGACTGTGAAATTGAGGTCACAGACAAAAACCATATAGCAGACTGTCATGTACTTCTCAAGACCAACCTATATACCAAATATCATTGACCTATCACTTATAGCTACTGAGACCTATTCACAAAAACTCAACATGCTCACTAGACCGTGAAATTGAGGTCAAGCACAGCAGCCATATGACAGACTGTCATGTACTACCTGAGACCAACCAACANACCATATATCATTGATCTACCACTTATAGTTCCTGAGAAACTAAACTAAGCACAAAAAATTAACATGCTCGCTAGACCGTGAAATTGAGGTCACAGACAAAAGCCATATGACAGACTGTCATTTACTACCCAAGACCAACCCATATACCAAATATCATTGACCTACCACTTGTAGTTGCTGAGAAACTGACCTAACCACAAAAACTTAACATCAAAGTTTACGCCCTCGCCGTCATACTTTGTACGCATATGTCTCGCTTTCCGCGACTTTCGTCGCGGGCGAGACAAAAACTAGGGTTTGACTTCTACAGTGACATATCTGTATATAGAAGAATTTATCGTATTACAAATCAGGATTCATATACCTCACCACTATGTTCACAAAGTGTGCCCAACATCGAATCCTGTCATAGTACTCAAAAGCATCTTAAAATTGTTACCAATTGCAGTTAAAATTGTTACCAATGGCAGGGATTATATACATTACATCCGTACCTTGCATCACTCATTTTTTGTTGGTCCTATAGCATCAATTTAACATTTTTGTTAAATGCTATGTCCCTACTACGCACCTGTTGTCTTTTAATAAGACTAGTAATTTTTAGGCATTTGTTCAGAGCTTGAAGACATGGTAGTTTCATCGATGATGGGTTGAAGTTTGTTACGGAAGTTTTAAATGACAAATATGGTTTGTGCTTTGATACAATATTTCAGTATTTTCATTTCTTCTTCATTTGTTTAATTTAAAATCAAAGTGAAGCCTGCACTGAAAAGGAGATTGATTTTGAAGGCAATAGTTTGACAATTAATATTGACAGATGTCATATAAACTATTCTATCAGTAATTGTTCATGAAATGCAATTCAAACAATACTTCAACAGAAAAAAATGCACAAAGTCTGATGGAAAAATGCATCAAATGCATCTGATACTGAAAAATATAATGAATGGTTTGGATATTGACACAGTTAAAATTCATTCATAATGAATTTAAAAAGGCTATTTTTCATTACTTGTACCATAAGTGTGATTATATTCCATTCATTTTGTAATAATAAAAACATCACCTTTTTTACATTTAAATCATGGTATAAAAAACATGCAGATACTTACAAAAGTGTATTCAGATATCAAGAAAAAAGCAGAAAAAAAAACAATTTTGCATTAACTTATCTCAAATTAAAAAATTTTAATTACTGTAAACTTTGTTTCTGACCTAACACGTTTATTCAAAAGCGTTTTGATTTATATAATTCACCTGTACACATGAATAACCTTCACAACTTGTAATTTTTTGCATAACTACAGATAAGATACAATAAACAGGATTGACCTTTCAATAGAGGTAAGTCTATATTCTTGAGCAATTAAAAGGTGGAGATTTAACCTGTCAAATATTCATTACGCTGCAGAAAAAGTTCCTAACATATTGTCATAAATAAACAATATTTTCAGTTTCTCCAATTTGAATGATGTAAAAAAGTATATATTTTTTCTTGTAAATCCATAATATTTTGGTATAAATCTTAATAACTGTAGAAATAATATGATAGAAGTAAACATTTTAGTGCTTTCTTTGTAAATGCTCAGTGGCGCAAAGGATATCAATCTCCTTAAAATGACTTGCGAAAGTGTAAAACAATTTAATCATGCTTTCGGTTTAATTCAACTTATTAAAATACGAAACTACGCGACTTATAATTTACTACTAGATCCGTACGTATGTCCAGATTTATTTGGTTTTATCGAAGTGACATATTCCTGTATAGTTCCTGCCAATGGAATCCTTATAAATGTCGAGGCAGTAATGACAACTAGCATATCCTTGGCGATACCTGCTTCTTTTTAAATCGACCAAGTATAATGGATTAATCCTATAATTTTGTAAGACAATATCAGTAGAATACACAGATCACGTGACACAGATATTGAGTAATTAAAGGTAATTCTGGGTTGAAACCAAGGTCTCTTTTAACAAATTCCCATGATCCCTCAGTCAAATGCATCTAAATTTTGTAATTTTGAAAGAAAAAGTTGTTCAGTTGCCAATAATTTTTCTGGAGGGTTATACTGAACGCCAAATTAACATATATTCAAATAATTATAACGCCAAATTAACATATATTCAAATAATTATACATATCTTCAAATACTAGTAATTAAAGACAGGTTTAATTTATTTAAAGATAGGTTCAATTAATTGAAGAAAGGCGCAATTTAATTAAACCTATCTTTAAATGAATTGTACCTGTCTTTAAATATTTGAAGATAGGTACAATTGAATTGAACCTATCTTTAATTGAATTGAATATATCTCCAAATAAATTGAACCTATCTTTAAATGAATTACACCTATCTTCAATTGAATTGCACCTATCTTCAAATGAATTAAGGATATGTTGCATTTATACTTATCTTTAAATGAATTGAAGATAGGTTTAATTCAATAACACCTATCTTCGAATGAATTAAAGACAGGTTTAATTCAATTAGACCTATCTTCAAATGAATTAAAGATAGGTTTATTTCAACTGTACCTATCTTCAATTGAATTAAAGATATTTTTAATTCAATTAATGATAGGTTTTATTCCCCTTCACTATTTGGGAAAAGGTTCAAATGATTGCACATATCTTTAAAATGGACCTATCTTCAATTATTTGAAGATAGGTATAATTATTTGAATATATGTTAACTTGGCGTTCATACTACGCCAAATCAACATGCATTCAAAATAATTAGACCTATCTTCAAATAAATTAAAGAGATCTTTAATTCAAATTAGATATATCTTTAATTCAATTAAAGATAGGTTTAATTCAATTGTAATTCAATTAGAGATATCTTCAATTCAATTAAAGATATGTTTAATTCCGCTTATTTGAACCTATCTTTAATTGAATTGAAGATATCTCTAATTAAATTAAAGATATCTTTAATTCATTTGAAGATAGGTTCATTTGAATTAAACCTATCTTTAATTCATTTAAATCATTTAAAGATAAGTTCAATTGAATTAAACCTGCCTTCAATTATTTGAAGAAAGGTATAATTATTTGAATATATGTTAATTTGGTGTTCCATATAGAAAAGCATAGCTTTGCAATAAAATACAAAAAGATTTTAACCGCACATGTCCCGGCACATGTTCATGCCAAAATTGGGGGGAAGTTTGTTTTTGGCGTTAATGAATGTAAACGTTTATACTAACAATCAGTTCGTTCACTTTAGATTTTATCAACTTAAAACGGCAAAGTTCAATTTTTCAGGTGATGAATGTATAAAATGTTCAAAATATCGTCAAGATGTTTTTTGCATATAAAATTTAGGTACTATGTGTTTATTTGCAAAATATATTTCAATATTTTCATCTGAAACATAATGGCATTTGACTTTATGAAAGATTGAACACCATTACGAAATTTAGTATGATTTTGAAACTTGGGTATTTTTGTTTTTATAATCCATTGGATTTAATTATAGTCCATTGAATATGACCTTACCGGTCTACTAGCTCCTATTGTGTAACCAATTTGAGTAATATGTGGTAGTTATTTTTTTACCATGTATTGTTCTACAGCAACATATATTGGAAAAAGTTTTTGAAAGCTTGCTTTTGTTAGCTAATCATAACACTCAGGGTCCTTTTGAATTGTCCAACAATACTATTGTATATCAATCTGACATGGCCTGTGAAGGTTGAGGACCCTGAGTGTTATGATTAGCAGGTAGATTTTCTTATGTTTTGAGATACATCTAAGCTTTCCATTAGCCTGAAAAATCTATGTCACAGAACAGCAAAACATTCTATTAGTTTTTCGATTAAAAAAAATAGACAAAAGAGTTCTTTGCAAAGTAAATAAAACATGACATTTGATATTAGTCAATTATGATGTAAAAATTATAAGTATCAGGTGAACAACTAGATCAGGAGAACAAGATATTCTGTATGTGAGGTTGAAAAATGGCTTACAGTTTAGGAGGAGTTGTGGATTAAAAGATAGAATTAGCAAATGAGCTATTTTGGCTCGGTAAACCTCTAAATTCTGTAAAATAAAAAATTTAAGCATCAGGTGCACAACTAGACCAGGTAAACAACATATCCTGAAAGTTTGATTGGAATCGGACTTGTAGTTTTGAAGGAGTTGCGGATTAAAAAACCGACAGACGACGCAGTACGACGGACGACAGATAGTAATCCCTATGTGTCGACTCTGCTTACAGCAGGCGACACAAAAAGAGAATAGCGTTCTGGCAAGAAAAGCAAGTCAATTCCACATTCGATTCATATTTCCCATTGTGAACGAATCGAATGCATCAGGTTTCTTTTTAACAATACCTTTATTTCAAGATTACTATCAGGAATCATACACCTAAGCCCAACACTTAATCATGTCATAGCACTCAATAATGTCTTAGAAATATGTTAGAAATGATCCATGGAAACCCAGTAAATACCAAGACATTGATATGAAAATCAGTATACCCTTGGCGATACCCCTTTGAAAAAAGCTCTTTGTATCTTGTAAAGAGAAGTCACTATGCAGATTCACACAATGGATTCTAGCATCTTGTAGAAAGAACATTCTATATGCAGATTCAAACGAAGGGCTCAGTGTTTCTTGAAAAGGAAATCATTTTGGAGATTCACACATAAGGCTCCTAGTGTCTTGTTAAGAGAATAATCATTATGCAGATTCACGAAACAGCTTTTGGTATCTTGTAAAGAGAACGATTTTTCAGCTGATTTACACAAAGGGTTCCTTGTAAAGATAAGAAAAACTATGCGGATTCACATAAAGGCTTTTGTATCTTAAAAAGAGAACAACCATTATGAAGTTTCTTAAAACTTCTTTTACCTTGTAAAGAGAACAATTATTATAGGGATTCACACAAGGGCTCCCTGTGTCTAATAAAGAGAACAATCATTATGCAGATTCACACAAAGGGCTCGTTGTATCTAATAAAGAGAACAATCATTGTGCAAATTCACACAAGGGCTCCTTGTATCTAATAAAGAGAACAATCATTATAGATTCACGCAAAGGGCTCCTTGTATCTAATAGAGAGAACAATCATTATGCAGATTCACAAAAATGGCTCCTTGTAACTAATAACGAGAACAATCATTAATCAAATTCACACAAGGGCTCCGTGTTTCTTGTAAAGAGAACTATCGTTTTGCAGATTCACACAAAGGGTTCCATGTATATTCACACAAGGGCTCCTTGTATCTAATAAAGAGAACAATCATTATACAGATTCACACAAAGCGCTCCTTGTATCTAATAGAGAGAACAATCATTATGCAGATTCACAAAAAGGGCTCCTTGTAACTAATAAAGAGAACAATTATTATACAGACTCACACAAAGGGCTCCTTGTATCTAATAGAGAAAACAATCATTATGCAGATTCACACAAAGGGCTCCTTGTATCTAATAAAGAGAACAATCATTACGCAGATTCACACAAAGGGCTCCTTTTAACTAATAAAGAGAACAATCATTATGCAGATTCACACAAAGGGCTCCTTGTATCTAATAAAAAGAACAATCATTAATCAAATTCACACAAGGGCTCCGCGTTTCTTGTTAAGAGAACTATCGTTTTGCAGATTCACACAAAGGGTTCCGTGTATATTCACACAAGGGCTCTTCTATCTAATAAAGAGAGCAATCATTATACAGATTCACACAAAGCGCTCCTTGTATCTATTAGAGAGAACAATCGGTATGCAGATTCACACAAAGGGCTCCTTGTAATAAAGAGAACAATCATTATACAGATTCACGCAAAAGGCTTCTTGTACTTAATAGAGAGAACAATCATTATGCGGATTCGCACAAAGGGCTCATTGTAACTAATAAAGAGAACAATTATTATACAGACTCACACAAAGGGTTCATTGTATCTAATAGAGAAAACAATCATTATGCAGATTCACACAAAGGGCTCCTTGTAACTAATAAAGAGAAGAATCATTATACAGATTTACACAAGGGGTTCCTTGTATCTAATAAAGAGAACAATCATTATGCAGATTCACACAAAGGGCTCCTTTTAACTAATAAAGAGAACAATCATTATGCAGATTCACACAAAGGGTTCCTTGTATCTAATAGAGAGAACAATCATTATTCAAATTCACACAAGGGCTCCGTGTTTCTCGTAAAGAGAACTATCGTTTTGCAGATTCACACAAAGGATTCCATGTATATTCACACAAGGGCTCCTTGTATCTAATAAAGAGAACAATCATTACACAGATTCAAACAAAGCGCTCATTGTATTTTATAGAGAGAACAATCATTATGCAGATTCACACAAAGGGCTCCTTGTAATAAAGAGAACAATCATTATACAGATTCACGCAAAAGGCTCCTTGTATCTGATAAGGTGAACAATCATTAGGCAGATTCACACAAAGGGCTTCCTTTAACTAACAAAGAGAACAATTATTAAACAGACTCACAAAAAGGGCTCCTTGTATCTAACAGAGAAAACAATCATTATGCAGATTCACACAAAGGGCTCCTTGTATACTATTTAATAAAGAGAACAATCATTATACAGATTTACACAAAGGGCTCCTTGTATCTAATAAAGAGAACAATCATTATGCAGATTCACACAAAGGGCTCCTTTCAACTAATAAAGACAACAATCATCATACAGATTCACACAAAGGGCTCCTTGTATCTAATAAAGAGAATAATCATTATTCAAATTCACACAAGGGCTCCGTGTTTCTTGTAAAGAGAAATATCGTTTTGCAAATTCACACAAAGGGCTCCTTGTATCTTGTAAAGAGAACTATCGTTTTGCAGATTCACAACAAGGGCTCGGTGTATCTTATAATGAGAACTATCCTTGTGCAGATTCACTCAAAGGGCTCGGTATATCTTGTAAAGAGAACTATCATTATACAGATTCACATAAAGGGCTCCTTGTAACTTGTAAAGTGAACTAACCTTTTGTAGATTCTAAAAAGGGCTATGTGTATCTTATAAACATAGAAAGCAGCCACAGCCTGCTAAGCTCACCTCGTTGCACAGCATTGTCACATGTTGCACATGTCAATAACCAGGAATGGACAATAATCATTTGTTTAAACAGATTCAGTCATGCGTAAAATGTAGGTCAGAGACCGCATCAGAAGCATGCATTGTTGTTGTCATCTCAAAACACATCATACATACCAGTATGGTTGATGTGCGCCATGTCAGTAAGCGGGAATGGACTTTAACCATTCTACCTAACCAAGTCGCTCATGCGTAAAATGTAGGTCAGACAGCATCCGAAGCATGCATTCCAGTCCTCATCCCAAAATGCATCATACATAACAATATGGTTGATGTGGGCCATTTCAGTAAGTGGGAATGGCCTTTAACCATTCTACCTAACCAAGTCGCTCATGCATAAAATATAGGTCAGAGACAGCATCCGAAGCATGCATTCCAGTCCTCATCCAAAATGCATCATACATACCAATATGGTTGATGTGGGCCATGTCAGTAAGCGGGAATGGACTTTAAAAATTCTACCTAACCAAGTCACTCATGCGTAAAATGTAGGTCAGAGACAGCATCCAAAGCATGCACTGTTGTTGTCATCCAAAAACGCATCATACATACCAGTATGCTGGATGTGGGTCATGTCAGTAAGCAGGAGTGGACTTTTACCATTCTACCTAACCAAGTCGCTCATGCGTAAAATGTAGGTCAGAGACAGCATCCGAAGCATCCATTGTTGTTGTCATCCCAAAATACATCATATATACATCATAATGGCCCACTGGGTCGATGCCACTGCTGGTGGACTGTTAGTCCCCGAGGGTATTCACCAGCCCAGTAGTCAGTACTTCGGTGCTGACCCGAAAGCCGATTATTTTTGAAGCCTTACAATATCTAAAATTTTGTAAATTTTATTGAAAACTAAGGAGTATCTCCCTCATGCAAAGCTCTGTCCTTAGCAGATTTTGGCTTTACAATTAGATCACTTTGGTTATTTGTTCTCTATCAGTTTTTAAACATTTTTGAGTTTATGGTCTTCCAAAAGTTTCGATTTTATCTGCACTGATGAGACATAATTTGTCGAAATGCGCATATGCAGAAAGTATATTCACAGTGACTTCGGTATTTAGTTATATACCAGTATGGTTGATGTGGGCCATGTCAGTAAGTGGGAATTGACTTTAACCATTCTACCTAAGCAAGTCGCTCATGCGTAAAATGTAGGTCAGAGACAGCATCTTAAGCATGCATTGTTGTTGTCTTCCCAAAATGCATCATACATACCAGTATGGTTGATGTGGGGCATGTCAGTATGCGGGAATGGACTTTAACCATTCTACTTAACCAAGTCGCTCATGCATAAAATGTAGGTCAGAGACAGCATCCGAAGCATGCATTCCAGTCCTCATCCCTAAATGCATCATACATACCAATATGGTTGATGTGGGCCATGTTAGTAAGAGGGATTGGACTTTTAACCATTCTACCTAACCAAGTCGCTCATGCGTAAAATGTAGGTCAGAGACAGCATCCGAAGCATGCATTCCAGTCGTCTTCCCAAAATGCATCAGGCATACCAATATGGTTGATGTGGGGCATGTCAGTAAGCAGGAATGGACGTTAACCATTCTTCCTAACGGGAAGTGGACGCAGACGCTAGGGGTATCACATAAGCCCCCCTCACTATCGTGAGGTGAGCTAAAAATAGTAATCATGCATTACATGAGACCAAGTTATGTTTCATAAAATTTCAAAGTTAAAAGGGGCATATCTCCAGGACCCCATGCACCGCTGAACCCCAAATTACACTTGGCCTGTGTTTTCTGGTAAACAACTTACATAAGTTTGAAGATAGCATAATATTTCATCCACAAGTTATCAGTCCGAAACCCTAAAATTTGCAAATTTCAAAGTTTCAAGGGGCATAATTCATGAACCCCTTGAACCTCTGAACCCAAAATCGAATTTGACCCGAGTTTTGTGATAAGCAACTTACATACCAAGTTTGAGACCTTATTTTATTTCGTTCACAAGTTATCAGTCGGAAACCCTAAAAGTTGCAAAATTTCAAAGTTTCAAGGGGGCATAACTCATGAACCCCTTGGACGTCTGAACCCAAAATCAACCCTAGTCAGAGATTTATAGTTAACATCTTACATTCCATGTTTGAAGACAGTATGTCATTTCGTTCACAGGTTATCAGTAGGAAACCCTAAAATTTGCAAAATTTCAAAAGTTTCAAGGGGCATAACTCATGAACCCCTTGGACCTCTGAACCCAAAATCAAACTTGACCTGCGTTTTGTGGTAAACAACTAACATACAGAGTGTGAAGACCTTATGTTATTTCGTTCACAAGTTATCAGTTGGAAACCTTTTGGGGACAGATGGACGGAAAGATGGATGCACTGACAAACGACTGGAGGGGTATAAAAATGACAATAATTATGCAGATTCAAACAAAGGGCTCTGTGTATCTTGTAAAGAGAACTATCTATGCAGATTCACACAAAGGGCTCCTTGTGTCTTGTCACTGAACTTGATTACTCTTTATTTAGGGGCCGACTCCGACCTGCCGTTGGGTGTGGGGTTTCCTCACTGTTCATTGAAGATCTTATGGTGGCTTTGAGTTGTTATTACTCCCCTTTGGGTTGTTGTCTCTTTGACAAATTCCCTGTTTTCCTTCTTTTTTCTATGTAGATTCAAACATAGGGCTCCTTGTATCACTTACAAACAAAACAAACGATAATTATGGAAATTTAAACATATTTTATTACATAATAATAAAATGTGAAGTTTAACAGTGTAAATGTAACAAAATTTAATATTACCAACTATAAGTAAAACCAAAAGTAAGAAAAGTCAACTTTTGTATGTTTAAAATGTTGGTAAAACAAATTGTACATATCTAAATAAAAAAAAATAAATGAAATTGTCCTTGTGGGGATATAAAAAATAAAGCTCATTGTATCCAAGATTCATCTTCTAGAATAAACTCAGAAAATATACATGTTAAATGTTTGCTAAACAACTCAACGACTTTAAAATGATTTTTCTGTTTTATAACATATACATATATCCCACAACACATAATAAAATATCTTTTAATTATTCATTTAAATTGAACTATAAACTGTATATATCGCTTGTAACATTCTGTAGTTCTAATACAAACAAAACGTTTGAAAAGCATTTCTAGAATTATCAAACTAACAAAAGGTTGAAATTGTGGCAAATTTTAGTATCAAAGCTGGCCATTTCAACCAGTAATGTCTCTTCAGTGCAGGTGCAACATACCTACTTGGAATGCCAGAAATCAAAATATGTTAAAATGCCAGTAGAGCATGAATAATCTAAATGTTTCTTTGTAACTTATTTTATAGACTATTTTTATTGAAACTATTTTACAAGGGAATCCAACTAATATTTAAGCAAAATTCAATATTTCTAAGATTTGTTTTTCACACCTCCAAAATGATAAATAGTCTTCAGAAATTAATATTTTCCTTGCATAACAAAACTCTGAGTCCAATACTTTTACAATAATGACAGAATATTTTACTAAATATATAAATATTCAAAACTTTGATTTCACCACAAAGACTGAAATTATTTCTAATATCCAAGATATTTGCCATTTGTTGCCAATTGTAAATTAACCCTTTCCCTACTGGAGCAAATGTGCCTGTTTCCGTATTTTCATTTCGTTGCAAATTTATGCAAATGAAGGGATGCTGGATGAAGTTAATGCTATCATCATATAAATTCAAGTATGGCGATCTGGGGGAGGACGGCATGGCAGGAAAATGTGGGTGAGGTGGAGGGGAGGGTGGTGTGAAAACTCCCACCCCTACCAAAAATTGGTGTTTGTTCATGTTTTTATGGAACAAAAGTCAACCAGATAGCCAGAAGTGAGTTAAATATGTATTTTATTGCATTATTAGCTGGAACAATTTCACCTGTCCTTTGTCTCAACCAATGACTAACACAAGTTATAGAAAAATATACGGAAAACCAGTAGTGATAAAATTCCTTGATTTCTATATTTTCCATTTTGTAGAGGCTTCGTTTCTTCCTGGTTGCACAACCTCCTTCAGCATAAGTTAGTATGTGCTTCTGGATCATTTTTCTTTATTACCCAATTGAAATAATCTTCAATGCTAAATTTCAGGTAAACTTCTGTTTTTGATAGGTGAGACGATAAGAAATGCCTATAATTACCACAAATGAGGCATTTAAATTAACTGCTATTATCAGTTGTGAACTATTGCTATTTAGCTATGGAAAGAATGCAAAAGGTTTAGAATCCAGATGTATTGAGGGCTGTGGTGGACATAAATACATGCAATGTTAGCATGAGGAGATAAGTCGTCACCGTTGGGAAAGTGTTAATATAGAAAAAATCATTTTCTGTATTTTCATATATTTTTATCATTTTGGCACTTTTTTAGGCCAAGGAAGTGAAAATATGACCATTATGGGGGAAAATTTCCCTTTTTGAATTTTCATGATTAAATATACTAAGGGCTATTCCAGCATGATGCAAGGAGGGGTTGGAAGGTACTCTATATATTTATTGATAGATCCTGGAACTGTTACAAAATGGTATATGGAAGGTTCTGTTTGAAAAAAATGCCTTTCTAGCATATATTTATTGAAGGAATAGTCCTATGTAAATAAATAAATTTCTGTCCTTTTAAAGTAAATTCTGCACAACTAAAATGCAATATTTTCAATATCTGAGAATACACAAATAAATCAAATATATATGCCCCTTATTGAAATTATGTATCCTATTGTTCTGATAAAATAATTAAAATTATGCAAAATCGCTCCAATTCCTTTACATAGCGGAAATTATTGAAAATTTGTACTATTAAGTTAAACTTCTAATACATACATATCCACTGACAATTTCAGTCTATCAAGGCCTATCAAAATTATACTTTAAACTAATTACTGATAAATATTCCAGTAATATGATACCAAAGACATAAAATTTAACCATATCATAGTATAAACTGAGACATACAGATTAAAAAAAATGTTTAAACATCAACCCAAAAACAAAATGTATCCAATAACTAACACTAGTTGGAGTAATTCATTGTAGATAAAAACATTTTGTCCATATAAAGAAGTTCATGTAAAATGAACCAGTATATTCCAGTGAATAAGTATATTTACACATAATTAACCATTTTTCTATTCTTATAACAATAGACAATAAGATAATTTCTACTTTTTATCACAAAACAAGCACTTGTTTTTACTAGGATACACATTGGTGCCTTTTATGTTAATCACAATAACCCTTTCAATTTTTTTTAATCAATATTCATCAGGTTTATTCAATTTACACTTTGACAATGGTGGTCAATCATTTTACACATCAGCCATTGTAGTTAACCATAATATACAAGTGAATTATTGTTATTTAACCCTTTATACACCTTTCTTATTCCTAAAATACTTCTGAGCAATTGTTCTTCACAATATACTTACACCTGGTCAAATGACATTGAGAATATACACACAAACAGTTCTTGCTCATAATATGCACCTTGGCACTTGTTGTTCACAATTAAGACCTGGACATTTGTTGTTCACAATATACACACAAACTTTTTTTCACAATATCCACCTATGCAGTTGCTGTTCACAACATACATCCATAAAAATATATACCCAAACAGTTGTAGTTCACATTATACACCCTGGCAATTGTTGTTCAAAATATACACCTGTGCTATTGTTGTAAACAATATATATCCCTGAACAATTGTTGTTAACAATATACACCTGGGCCAATTTTGATAACAATATACACCTGGGCAATTGTTAACAATATAAGCCTGGGCAATTGTTAACAATATACACCTGAGCAATTGTTGTTCACAATATACACCTGGGAAACTGTTATTCACAATATACACTTGGACAACTGTTAATAATAAATACCCAGGCAATTGTTGTTAACAATATACGCCTGGGCTATTTGTGTTGACAATATTCACCTTGTTAATTGTTGTTTACAATATAAACCTTGGCAATTGTTAATAACAATATACACCTGGGCAACTGTTATTAACAATATACACCTGGGCAATTGTTGTTAACAAAGCACACCTGGACAATTCTTGTTAATATACACCTTGGCTATTTCTGTTCAAAATTACCACCTAGGCCATTGATCACAATACACAATTGAGCAATTGTTTTCCATACACCGGGATAATCTAAATCTATACTTTTCATCGTGATACTCTTGTGTAGTTGATAATCAGAGTTAACACTGGGTCAATTATACAATCAGCCTCAACAGTAATCCAATTAAAGCCACAATTTCAATAATATATAATACATGTATAAACCATCTATTTGTCAAACTTTACGATGAACCCTGTCTAAAAAGTAAGTTATTCAACTATAACAAAAATGCCTAGATATGTCAAATCCTACAAAACCAGACCAAAGAAAAGCTGAATTTGTAGATCCTTTGATTTCTTAAACTTTTCTATAACCTCTTTTTGAACATTTTGCATGTTAATGATCAGTACCTTGTTCAAAACAATAATTCTTTGTACATTAGAAGTTACTAAACTTTTTCCCATTTTAATGTAATTTCTCATATCAAGGTAGATAAATTTTTACGTTTCAAACGTTAAATTTTTAAGTTAAAATGTGAAAATTGACCTACTGAGATTGAGAAAAATTTGTAATAAATGGGAAACAATATTATAAAATTACTTCCAAATTCTGTTCTAACTTATATGAAGTTTAAAGTAAAACAAAATGCCAGTTTCCAAAATGTTACCCATCACTACTTTTGTGATACTTACTAAAATATTTTAAATGAACCTGTGTTATAATTTGTACATTCATTGACAGTTGTCATAAAAATCCCCAAAACATGTTAGCAATTTAAATTAAGAAGACAAATTCATCAATATCCACTTAAACCAGTTTTAGTAATTGACATGAGATAATTACATAATTACATCTCTGACCAATCAGACACCAAGAACAAATTTGCCCACATGTCAGTTATCTGTTACTTCTCATACCGGTCAGGAAGTGTCAAACTTTAAAAAGCATAAAAGCAAATATTTTTAATAGTTTATACACATATCAAATTTAGTACTATGATGAATAATCAGTAAACATAATGTCTGATCAAAAATTATAAACAAGAGTTGTCAGAGGACAACATAGCTCGCCGGGGATTCCAGTAACCTCAATGCACAATAAATTTGAAAGTAATAGAAAGCTCTCTTCACAAGAAAGTCACATATCAAATATAAACACCCTATCACTAAACAACTTAATTCTAGTAGCAAGTTAAAAGTTTTTTTTAAAAATTGCCCTAAGGGCAACGTCAAGGTCAAAATGTCTACAACTACCATACCATCAGAAAGCTCTCATCAAAAGAAC
>MJUU01003269.1:6204-39795 GCA_002080025.1 Modiolus philippinarum | reverse complement strand
GTAAATTTATGATTTTGGCCCCCTTCGGCCCCTCATAGCTCGGAAACGGTAAGAGCTACGCCAAATCCGTTGACATACTACTGAAAGCTTACATCAAGAGGAATCCAAAGAAAAAAATCCCATCGAAATCCGATGAAAAATAAAAATTTAAGGTTATCTGTAAATTTATGATTTTGGCCCCCTTTGGCCCCTCATAGCTGGGTAAGGAAACAAGTTACCAAAAATCTAATAGTAGAGCGCTATGTAAATTTTTCATAAGGAATCCTTTGAAAAAAATTGCATCAAAATCGGACTAAAAATAAAAAAATTAAATTTTTGAAATTTACCCTTTTGGGCCCCATTTATCTCGTGAACGGTACTTGCCACGTGAAATCCGTTGGCATACTCCAGATTGGAAATTTTCTAAGGAGTTTACTGAAAGAAACCCCATCAAAATCCAACAAATAATAAAGATTCTACAGTCAAATATGTGAAAACACCTAATTTAACCCCTTTTGGCCCCTTTTTTTAAAACGGGTGGGGCCACAATGACCAAAACTTACCCAAGCATTCCTTTTGTGCCAAGGAACATTGTGTAAAATTTCACAAGGATTGATCATCTGGAACTTAAGTTATTGGCCAAAAACAAAAGTGTCTACAGACGACGACAACGACGACGACGATGACAGCACCATACCATTATACGACCGCAAAGATTTTTGCGGTCGTATAAAAACGGGTGGGGGCCACAATGACCAAAACTAAGCCAAGCCTTCCTTTTGTACCAAAGAACATTATGTGAAAATTTCATAAGGATTGATCTCCTGGAACTAAAGTTATTGACCAAAAACTAAAGTGACTACAGATGACGACAGCACCATACCAATTTTTGCGGTCGTATAAAAAGTAAGGTCCAAAAGATTTGGGTGTTAAACTGTCGCAGAACACAAGTATAGTGGGCTCTACAAATGAGCCATTTTTGGTTTTGTGAACCAGTTATTTTGAAAGTATAGATAAAGTGCATTTGCAATTTGAAGGAGTTGTTATGCAAAGCATTCGATAGTTATCCCTTATAACAGACTATACAACAAGTAGTGTTTGAAAGAAATATTTTTAAGGTATAGATATGGATTCTTAGTGTGTCGTAAGCATTTTCTCAAAACTCTGTCAGTCATTGATTCAAACTTACACCAATTCCTTCTCCAAAACTGTACAACTGTCTTGACCTTGGTGTCATCTGACTAGGTGATGGCGGCGCCTTAAACGGTGAATCTTTTAATGGAGAAATATAAAAGTGTTTTCTATTTGGAAGACTGAAAATAAAAGAAAATCACATGGACCATTCTTTGATTTATATTTTTAAGTAAAATAAGTGTAGAACTTAGCAGATGTCTTACCCCTGCAATTAAAGACAATTTATTGAGGACCATGTAATTTTAAAGAGGTGTTAGTTTACCAAATATCATTTACCTATTACCAATATTTATCTCGAATCTAAATGAGCTATGGAGCATGGTCATTAGATCAACTTCATAATCAACTTTTAATTACAATCATTACAATGAAAAATTTCACAGGAAAATGACAAAATGACACCCCCCATAAAATAATTTCTAGAAGTCCTAAAAATAAAATGTCTAAAATTGGTTAATCTATGTTTATTCATGCACTTTAAAGTACACATTACCAAGACTAAATCTAAAGTAATCTTATTTTAAGAAAACATACCTGTATACAGGTGAGGTCAAAGGTGAAGATACTGATTTTGGCACTGGAGATAGCACTGGAGTCTACAAAGAAATAATGTCATCATTCAATATTACCCACCATTCTAATATGACACTTTTTTATTTGCTTTGTGAACAAAACCATGCTCGTAATCCAACGTTATGTTTCTGTACATGTGCATACATGTGTAATATAACAGCAAATTAATGTAAAATGCACTCTTGCACATTTTATTCACACTATATTCATTAAAAATTAACATTCTTATTACTGCTTCAAATTGTGTAAAATTCATAGAAATTTGATAAGGGCTTTATTTATATGGGTGCTGTAACCTAGCAACAAGTCTTGTTGTTTTGAAATATAATAGACAAGTGTGTTGAAATGTGACATTATTTTTACGAGATTGTTTAACTTTTAATACAAATGTTCAGTTGTAATCTTTAATAAATTTATGCCATTGTTTTGGTTCAAATATACATGTAATTTAACTGACATTGGGTCTATGGACAATAAAACATTGCAAGTTAGTCTTGGTGGCTAAACAGTATTTTTTTTTTGAAGATATGTGTTAGGAAAGAACAGTGCAAGTACTCTAATATATTACTTTAAGGATGTAGTAAGGTGAGGTTTTTAAAATTTGTAAAAGTCATTCTAACATTTTGGATTTTATCCATGATTACTATGTAATATATTTTGTCCCATTACCCCTAATTTTCTTGTCATCAAAGCCTTCAGTAGCCAGTTTAAGGTCAGTAAGAAAGATTTCATTAGATTGTAGATTTTCCTTCCATGTGAAAGAAATAAAGAATTTTTCCATGTTATTGTAAGGTAAAAGTCCAAGACAGCCTTTTCCCGCCATTTTTTAAAATGTGAAATATCTTGAAAACGGGGTCTGTAACCTATCAATATTTTTAGCTGATTTTATTCCTTTTACAATGCAGTTTCCATTTATGGTATCAATTTAAAATCGTAGATTTATTTAATTTCACCTTACTACATCCTTAACAAAATATCTTTTTGCCAAATTTTTTAAATTCTTTCAAGTTATAATGCATATACTATAATGTGTATGTGTATTGCTTTACAAGATCCACCTACTATCACTGAAGGCCAATAATTTTTTTTATTTTCGTCCCTTTAAGTCGTAATCCAACCCCAATCCCCCCAAAACCACCATTTAATAAATGTAGAATGAGAATCTCATTTTCTATTGGCTGATGATATAACTATGACGTAAATCAAGAGATACAAAATAACACCATCCACGGTACATGTAAACCTAATACTTACAATAAAATATATACTTACATTAGATTTAGTTGTTGAGAACTGTAATATGAAGGATTTCATATTGTGCATAAATACTCGGTTGTAAAATACAATAATAGAATCAAACTCATAACCTGCTATTAAAGCATTCTTATATACCTGAAAAACAGAAGGAAAACTTGTGTAAAAGCACTCATATATACCTGAAAAAGATGAATAAATTTACAAACTTGTATTAAAGGTCCATTAATATATGTGATAAAGTGCTAAGTCTAAATTCAATGAGATTCAATTCAAATCTAATTCATTTGATCATCTGTGAGAGGTTTGCTCATACTTCAATGGTAACAATACTGAATGGAAAGATATAGCTGGGTAATCAATCAAATCTATCTAATTAAATGTACATCTAACAATTTTTAATCTTTAAGTTGTACTCCCTGCTTCTGGGGGTGGTATATAGTAATCATGATAACCGTCCGTCCGTCTGCAATAGGGTACTTATTTTGTGGCGACAACTCCTCCTAGACCACTTGATGAAATTCATTGAAACTTTCACAGTATGTTAACTGAACATTGCCATTGTGCACCATGTATTTGAAAATTTGATTTGATCTCTTTTTAGTGGGGGGTATATATAAGTGAGCTTTGCTCACGGTTTTTCTAGTTTAGATCGTGGTAATGTCTTCAGATGTTACCGAGTCCTGACGGGCCAAGTACTTCATACCTTTAAACTCAAATATTTATTCATATAGAACATAGAGATTCTCTACCAATATGCACATTTATAAGTTTAAAGTATGAAAGGGGTCTCACTGGCAATGTAAAAGTAAAAGCACTACAAACCAATCGGTATGGATTGAAAATGTTTCCAAATTTAACACCCTGTTGCACAATTATTTCTGGATAAATTGACACAAAACATGTGCTTTTATATGTATATTCATTCTGGGTGAATAGTACATGCATATGAAAGATACATTACAGATCATATAGGGAGAGGCAAAATGATGCGATTTAGTGTAGACAGATGGATAACCTATGGCAAGTTAAATTTAGTCAGGAATTCTTTATCTTTATCAATTACAATTTAAAACTTTTTAAGTTGAACTAAATTGAGTAAAATACTCGCATTCTGTTCAGTGTAAGGTTGTTGAGTAATAAACTTACATTTTGTTGGGAGTAAGGCAGTTCTCTATACATCTGTACAATGACTTTAAACTTAATTTCTCTATCTACAACTTTACATATTCCATAAACAGAACACAATAATATCTGAAATTAAAGATGGAAGTAGAATATCAAGAAGATAAAAAAACAGTTGGTATTATAAAAATATTATATTCTGCTGAAGTGAAATATCCAGGTAAATCCTGCAATTTGATTGGTTACCTTGACAGGGGATATGAGACCGTATCCCCGTGGTAGCACTGAAAATCACAAATTTTAAACGCCTTTAAAAGAAAAATTATAGCACTTATAGCAGAATATAAAAGTTATTCGGGCTTCACAGGGGATACGGGTTCATATTCCCTGTCTGTGTNTTTTTAACAGAATAGCTGAATAAAATGTTAAGATAATACAACTGAATTCAGAGGTAACTATGGCAAGGTCACAATACTCCACAACCCTAAATACTATTTTCCAGAGTGTATATATATGTATATAAGTTGAATTACCTCCCCTTCTAAATTTTGAACAGCAAACTTATTACTTCATGCATAAAATCAGGTCATATACATTGTAACACAACTGTACAATGTTTCATCAAAATCCAATGAGCCATTTTAGAAGGAGATGCACTTAACCTCAAGATACTGTTTCTAACTTTTATATTAAGTTGCCCCATGCTATATGTGTTAATACATATATTCAGACTTGAAAATACATACATGTACAACATGGCTTACCTGATCTAAATGTCTGTTTTTCAATAACAATGGCTTTCTTGATATACAATACTCTAAACATGTCCATATCTTATGTTGCTGAAAATTTAGAACATTTGTACAATCATAATTATTGATTAACGAATTGATAGTATAACAAATGGTAAATAAGATGTGTGATTTTTACTTTAAAGTAATAAACATTTGGATGTACCTTTCAGATGATAAATGGCAATTTTTTTTCTTACAGATTACACCACAAGAGTCTGTTCATCACTATATTTTATCCACTAGAGATAGTTATTTTTAAAATTTTTAATTGCTGAGCCTATTAAATTCTCATATTATAGGAGAATTACATATACATGAGAATCTTAAGTAAACCACTAACTTCCCAAAATCCTCTGATTTTGAGAAACAATGTTTACAATACCGAGGATTTTGAGAAGCAGTGTTTATAATACGGAGGATTTTGAGAAACAGTGTTTACAATACGGAGGATTTTGAGAAACATTGTTTACAATACTGAGGATTTTGAGAAAGTGTTTACAAAACATACCAAATCTTTAGGAATCTGTAACAATGTACATAACTGTTGTAATCTGTGATACCCAAGCCTACAAACTGAAAAGAAGTACTCTTCATTAGAATTTATTTCTGCTAACTTTCATCATTCTTATCTACTAAAACCTATTTTAAGAAGGACAACAGCATTTGCTTACAGTTCATTCTGTTTATTCATATTTGCCTCAAGTTTTCAAAGATCTATGAACCTGTTTCCTGTCGAATCAAAATACATGTCCTTGTTAAGTTTTGCTAGAATTAAATCTATATTTAGTATATGCTTATTAATGTTTAATTTCACCAATTTGATTATACTGTATCCAAATTTCATTTTTAAAGAATGCCCATACATTACATGTTTTTAAAGACTTACCTTCTTATTCCATATAAAATTATTGCTAATTGTCAAATTATCTTCCCCTACATCTTACATGTATATTTGTACATAAACAAACTGCATGTACTTTGTGTCAGATTTCATCAAAATTTAGCAATCAGTAAGGAGCAGATTATATACAGTAGAACTTTGATGGTGTGAACTGCAATAACTTGAACATGGATGTCTCAAACCCGTTTTCTGGTCCCTTTGTTCAGGTTTATACATAGTTTGACATCACTAGCTTGAACACCCCTCTAACTTGAACTGTTTTCATCGGTCCCTTGGATGTTTGACTGTACATGTATAATCATAATACCTTTATTTTCCTCCTGGATATGTCAATGCTGTCCTCAATTTTACTGATAATCAGAAATGCTGAAACATAACAAGGGCAGATGGACAAATAGTCACACACATTTGATATACACTTTTGGACCACAAACTGTTTTTACAAACCTTTATTTATAAAAAGATTTAATGACTGAGATTTCTTTGGCTGTAGTTTTTCTGGACTAGTATTATTTAATTTGTTGGGCGACTGTAAAGATTTCCTTGATGACGGTAAAGGTTTCCGTGGCGATGGTGGACATGGAGACATTCCTTTACGACTAGGTGTTTTCATGGGTGACAAGTATCTACAATATAAAGAAGTAAACTATACATATAAAAGCTATTTAAAGTGTTTTCTATGACCCTCATCTCAAAAGTCATTAACTCTAAATTATGAAATAATTTCTCTTTGACATTGAATTATATTTTTAATTCCACAATATATTTCAAGTTTGAAAATTAATTTCTGAAAAATTTCTTGGAGTTCATTTTTCTTTGGAAACATGAATACATCAAATCGATCAGTAAAATTCCTTGGAAAAGAAGTTTAAATAATTTAATTGTACACCCTTTGTAAGTTATTAATAATAATAAATCTTGACAATTAGTGGACAAACAGGAATTAGTATTCCAACATGTCAGAAAATGCATTCCACATTTACGATATGAACACACAAATCTTGAGAAAAGTCTAAAATTTGTATAGTTTATCATTGCAGAGAAAAGCTTCACGAAATGAGGCGGACTGAATGACTGACAAAGGTAAAACAGTGTGCCTTCATCTCTTTGTAGAAGGCTATAAAAACAACACAATAATTAATCTCAAATACATGTACAAGAATTTTACATTCAAACGACTTCATCATGAATATCAAACTATACGTACAAATCAGCTGATGATGGTGTTGATATATCTGATGTTATTGAAGGTGAAGACATTGGTAAGGTTGTAAGTTCTGTATTCTCTAACAAACAAAACAATGGAGAATCCTGCAAACAAAATAGATTTATGATTAACTTATAGACAGTGTCTGAATGTTTCATGAGGTGGAATTGAATGTTAAGGATTAGAGACAGTGGCATCAAAATATACATCTTCTACTGAACTAACTAATAATACATTGTATAGGGTTATTGCATGAATATTAGGGAATATTGTCCAGAGTAGAATTTTACATTGTACGAGCTTGCGAGGGCAATATATATTCTATGAGGGATAATATTCCCAAATATTCATGTAATAACCCTTTTGTTATATAGCAAAGCTAAAATTTCTGTTAATAAGGATTTTTGTTGTTGTTGATGACTTCATGGTATTTAAGTCATATTTGCACCACTGCAATATGGAAATTTTAGTTGCTTTTTTAGGGAAATATTATGTTGCTATACAATAAACTCTGTTATACAAACAAGTATTTTACTGTAAACCGGGAAATTTTCGCGCCATCTTTATTTCGCAGTAAATTGACAGGATTTTAGTTCGCACAGTTTTGAATTTGGGCTGCCAAATTGTTTACCTAGACTTTAACAATAGACAAGTATATCCACGCCGTTTTATTTTCGCACCTCCATTCAAAACGCGCAAATCGCGAAAATAAAACTGCCGCGAAAATTTCCCAGTTTACAGTATTGCAACAGGAGATATCCAAAACTACAAATATTCTGACTCAGAAAAGAAATTTGGACTCATTATGTGCTACTTAAGAAAGAGTATATGACAATTGGTATGTAACAACAATGTAAAAAGATTTTTCTTCTTTTTATCAATATAAATACTTGGGTGTTTTATGGAAAATGATACATGTAATTACAAAGTAAAACTTACAGACTTCCATGCTAAACTTTCCAATATCTTTATCTCAATGCTCTGCAAATGCTGAAAATAATTCAAGCAAATAAAATTTTCTTTAAAATACAAACTTATTCATCAGTAAATTAATACAGTAATACAATAATACAGGACTTTTGAGTCATGTTCACTCCGGAAACATTTTTGTGTATTAAAAAAATTAAATCCAATAATACCTTGAGAGGGAATCACTAATTAATTAACACTGTTGAGCTTAGGTTGATTAATATCAAATCGATTTGTAGCTCTTCAAGTTAATCGGTTTTTGTCAATTAAAATGGTTATATAAGAAAAATTATAAATGCACTTCAATTTCATAAGTAGTTTATTTTTATGTGGTCTATATTGATATAAATAGGTTTAGAAATTCATTATTCCTTCTTAGTGGTATCTGTGGCAATCATCTCCACCTTTAATAACATGCGAGTTCCCATCTCGAAAGTCCTGTATTATGGTTGTTAGGAAAATAAATTATCTCATTAACAAACAGCAAGATAGATGTTTACAAAACTTGTTAATTTACTTTGATGGCTGAACATTTTATAAACTACACACTACCTTTTGACTAACCAATAATTTGGCTAATCTTTTTATTTGAGTCCTTGCATCAATGCTTAAAATCGAACTTCACTTTTTTTGTTTTTTGGGGGGGCCATTTAGGGCTTGCTATATGGTGTAGGGTTCCTCATTGTGTTGGAAAACTGTACATTGACCCCTAGATGCTTTGTTTTGGGTCGTTTTATCCTGGATATGGGATGTTGTCTCCTTAACATTTACCCCATTTCCTTTCTTTTTTTATATTTCATGCATTTTCAATTGCTTGATCAAGAAGTTTCATAGTTTTTAACACATGGTAATCTCAAGTAACATATAAATAGAAGGAAAATTTCTTAAAAATGTAATAATCAAGAGCTCTTGAAATTTCCCCCGCAAATTGAATTTGATTGAATATATTTTGAGGAAAATGTTTCAGTTGTTTTATTCCTTATATTAAATAATACTCCGTTTTATTCTGCTTTAAGAGCATTTATGATTTCTCAAATTGTTCTTGGCAGAGGAAACAAACCATTACACATACCTTGATGATATCTTTTGTAAGGACAGGCTCTGATTTGATAAAACTTTCTAGCACTTTGTAGAAGTCATATGGATGTAAACTAAATACTTCTAGTATCCATGGAAACGAAAATCTAGAATCCTCAGATCCCATTTTTTTTGTAGATGGATTCCCTGGAAAATATAATGTACATGTAAATATAAAGTGGAAGAAAATAATACTGGTCATCAATTTCTTTTACTATAGGCTTTAGTAAGTAAATATTGACCTTTTTTAAAAACAAACCAATTATCAGGAGGTGTAAAATAACACTTTCTAGAGGCCATGTCTACAGTTTTTTTTTAAATCAATTTTTATTGCAAGAGATTCAGTGATTTGTTTTTATAACATTATGATTATACATGTACTTGTAAACCAATTTATCAAGACATATCGGCTTACTAGTATAATTACCCTCCTGTCATATTTGTTCACTACACAATTGCTAATAACAACACTCAAGATACAAATTTATTTCAAGCTATCATACAAGTATAAACTATCTATATCACTTTGAGATTTCTAAATAGCAATTTTGTTCACATTTTTTTTTAAATTAGAAGACAGTTTTTGGAAGATATTCTTTGATTCCAAGAGGGTAAAATTTGTGAGATTTTGGTGCTTCTGTTGAAAGGTCAAATGTATATAATGTTGTTACCAGTCATAATCATTTCTTCAAAACAATGATAATAGAAATTAAGAATCTAACACCAGGGGAAGTGCGAGACAGGAGAATCTCAGACACCCAAGGGTAAGATTTCCAGTCTCGGACGAAGCTTGCCGAGTCCGAGATGATTGAAATCTTACCCGAAGGTGTCTGAGATTCTCTAGTCTCGCACTTCCACTGGTGTTTGATTTTATTTCTCACTGTATTCACCCTAAAATATACTAAAATCCACACAAAAATGTCGCCCCCTTTTGTCTGTTTATACAAGGAGTTATGTCCCTTTTTGTAACGTCATAAATTCAGGAATGTACACCCCAGCACGCCATATTTCAAAAGCCGATTTATCTTGTTTTTCAGTGAAATGTAACTTCAAATGATATAACACTTTTATAATACGTAGATTAAATACACTTATGATCACTAATGAGGACAGATGTAGACTACAGACCCTTATATGCAAAACACGATATTTGCCAGTAAACTGCATGTGATTTTTAGTTCACCTCAACGAAGTTGAGGGGGACTATTGGAGTACCCTCGGCGTCCGCGTCCGTGTCCGTGTCCGCATTTAGGTATATATCTTGGTAACTATGAAGGGAAGGGTCATCAAACTTTGTGTACAGATGCATCTTGGGCTAACTCACAGCCTCCAGGAAAATGAGGTCTCTTTGACCTATATTTTCCGCTTGGCTGGCTTTCATTTAATTTTAGGTCCNAGTTGATATCTCAGTAACGATAGTCTGGATCATTCCGATTCTTTTCATATAGTCTCCTTAATGTAAGAGTCTGGTTGAAACAGACTTTTTTCAAGATGGCTTTTACCCGACAGCTAGAAGGCAGAGAACCTGCCTTAATTAGGTCACTTTGACCTATATTTTCCGCATTATTGACTTACATTCAAGTTTACATCCAAGTTCAGATCTAAGTAACTGTACATGGTACGATCATCTAACCTTGCATGTGCATGCATCTTTGGGGGTAGGTCAGCATCCAGGCAAAATTAGGTCACTTTGACCTATGTTTTCCGCATGATTGTCTTGCATTCAAGTTAACGTCCAAGTTCAGATCTAAGTAACTGTACATGGAAGGATCATCTTACCTTGCATGTGCATGCATCTTTGGCAGTAGGTCAGCATCCAGCGAAATTAGGTCACTTTGACCTATATTTTCCACATGATTGACTTACATTCAAGTTTACGTTCGAGTTTATATCTAAGTAACTGTACATGGTAGGATCATCTAACCTTGCATGTGCATGCATCTTTGCGGGTAGGTCAGCATCCAAGCAAAATTAGGTCACGTTACCGTTTATGTCCGAATTCAGGTCTCGGTTACTGTACATGTTGAGATCTTCTAGAATTTGTATACATGCATAAGGTATGGTAAATGAGCACCCTGGCCAAATAGGGTTTCTGTGTCCATGTGCCATAACGAGGCGAACTTTGTAATCATTGATTACCTATGCTTTTGTCTTACACTAGTGTAAGACAAGGAAATCTCACACCGCTAAAAATAGGACTGCTGTGTCTCAAAAGTGAGAATTAATTGTCCCCTGGTATATCCCCAAGTGATACAGGTTATGCAACAAGTCATTTGCACTATTTCTACAAAACAATATCCCCAAGTGATACAGGTTATGCAACAAGTCATTTGCACTATTTCTACAAAACAGAGATAACAAAATGGATTGTCCCCTGGTTTATCCTTAAAACTTACATGTTCTGCCATAAGTCATTAGCACTATTTCTACTGAACAGGCCAGTAGACTACGATGGAATGATTCAATGTTCAGCAGTTTACTGAAATCTGTTTGTGATAATCTCTCCTTTTCCTAAAAAGAAATGAAATACCATTAGTTCAATACAAAAATACATATATCAGTTCTTATATAATTAGAATGAATAAAACAAACTCAAACATTATTTAGACATACCAATGCCTGTCTTATAAGAACACTGGGTTCATACATTGGCGATAATTTCTGTTCTATACACTACTAAAAAGAAAGTATATTAGGAATTACTGGTGGATAAGGTTTTCTTACTCGTTTTTTATAGTTTTTTTATGACCAATTATGTTTCCTGGTTTGCTCAAAGGAGGAATCGATAGAAAAGTTGGGGGTGAATACATCTTCCCTTTGTTATTCTCTTTTTAATGGTTGATCAATTGAATTGGGATAAATTTCATGAGAATCCGTCAAAATTTGTAGTAATGAGAGTGCTTACAAGGTTAATTTTTGGCTAAAAGGGTATCCTTATTTGGTCCAAGTCCCATAATTCCGTCAAAGTATCAACAGAGGCTGATTTTATAATTTGACCAAGGTATTTGATTAAAATTTCATGAGAATCCGTCAAAATTTGTAGGCATGAGAGCGCTTACAAGGTCAATTTTTAGGCTAAAACAAGTGTCATTATTTTGGACAAAGTCCCATTACTCTGTCAAAGAGTATCGACCGAGGCTGATTTTCGAATTTGACCAAGGTATTAGTGATATGAACATTTGGTATTAATTTCATGAAAATCTGTTAAAATTTGTAGGCATGAGAGTGCTTACAAGAAAGTGACAGATACAGGGTAATTAGATGATTAAACATTTACTACCTCCATTACTCTGTAAGGCAATTTTTTAACAGTTAAGGATAAAATTGCAATTAAAAAATGTTTCCCACCGAAAACATGATGATTAAATATTAAGAAATTCAACTTTTTGTTTGATACAGCTTACATTTCTGTTCAAAATGCAACCTCCAATCAAAATTTTCATCAATGAACGGAACTCTATTATTAAACTTCTATTTCTGATTGTATCTGAGAGTAAAGTAATGGGAAGGAGAAATTACATTATTTTGCCTTTATGTTCTGAAATTATCAAGCATTGCTACCATTACTTTGCAAACTAATCATCAATATGACAGCTCTGGGGATGATTGTTGTGGAGGATTCATGAATTTTTAAGTAGTACTTAGAGTTAAGTACTGCCTCCATTACTTTGAAATACAACCATTGACACTGTTCTCTCAGAAAACAGTTGACAAGGGAGGGGTTAATCATCATTACTTATCTCATAGTACTTACATAATTAAGCATAGCCTCCATTACTCTGTAATACAACCGTTGGGCAAGTAGATATCTCTGGTTGGCGACAGAGGTGTGACTGTCATTTGTTATACTGGTGTATTCCTTTACAAATAATTCCTTCATCTTGACCACACGTGTAAGGATTGATGATGCTGGACTCACAGAACAATTCTACAAAGGTGTGACATTATTATCCATATCTCATTATCTGATTTTCTTCACATAAATTTTTCTTAAGAATAATATCTCAAATTATCAATTAGGGATTTGTAACAAAAGCACATTAAGCATTAAGAATATAGAAACTAGATTGCTATGCGTAGCTATGTGTACCCCGCCACTGCAGTAAAGTCGACAAAGTCCCATAACTCCTGTAAAATTTGTTGAATCAAAATGGCGGCATAATAGTACATATGGTGGCAAATGTTCAAACAAAATTTCAGCAAAATCTGTCAAGTGGTGTAAGAGGAGTTTTGCCCACAAAAAACATGACACACGGATGCAGACCATTACTAAGTCAATCTGTCGCTTTGCGGCAGGGGACATTAATTTACCAAAACTGAAATCAAAATTTTTGAAATCTAACCATTGAAAATATTTGCTTTGGCTAAAAGTATCCAAAAAGTATGGTTACTAACAAGATTCCAAAAATTGCTCGTCTTTTGAGAGTTTCAGGAAAATTACCAAAATTGGAATCTTTTTTTTTTTAAATCTTACCATTGACAATATTTGTTTTGACTAAAATGCATCCAAAAAGCATTGTTTCTAACAAGAATTCCACAAAAAATGCTAGTCTTTGAAAGTTTCAGGAAATTTACCAAAGCTGGAACCACATTTTTGGATTCTTTTTTTTCTGAATTATGCATCATATGAAAAAATTACTTGAATATTTGATTAAATGCAAAAATTTCAAAAAATTGTTCGTCTTGGACATTTTCAGAAAATTTACCAAAGTTGGAACCGGAATAAAATTCAAAAATCTTATTGAACATCTATAGACTATATGCAACAATTCTACATCAAAATTAAATTCCTTTACTCCAATTTGTTTTAATGTATGGACCTAGAGTGAAAGTTTAGCGGAAAATATAGGTCGAGGTGACATAATTCTGGTATGGATGTTGGTTACAACTAAAGATGTAACCACTTATACCATTCATCATCTATCTATGACATGTAGGTGCTGAGATATGGTGTAAACCCAAAAATTTGAAAATAAAAAAACTAAGTCCAACTTATGGCAAAATACAGAAAAATTGGATTTTTTTTCCTTCAAAATTTAACTTGGGATTCAATAATGAAGTTGCACTGAATATTGTGTCAAAATTTCATTGATATTGAACATGATATCAGAAAGTTAAACAAGAGTTGTCAGAAGACAACATAGCTCGACGGGGATTAGAGTGACCTCAATGCACAATAAATTTGAAAGTTACAGAAAGCTATCATCAGAAGAAAGTCACATTCCAAATATAAACACTCTACCACTAAACAATTTGATTCTAGAAGCAATGTTAAAGTTTTTAAAAAATTGCCCTCGGGGCATGGTCAAGGTCAAAATGTCTACAAATATGGTACCGTCATAAAGCTCTCATCATAAGAAAGTCGCATACCAAATATGAACACTCTACCACTAAACAACTTAATTCTAGAAGCAAAGTTAAAGTTTTTAAAAAATTGCCCTCAGGGCAAGGTCAAGGTCAAAGTGTCTACAAATATGGTACCACTAGAAAGCTCTCATGATAAGGAAGCTACATACCCAATATGAACACCCTACCACTAAGCAACTTAATTCTAGAAGCAAGGTTAAAGTTTTTAAAAAATTGCCCTCAGGGCAAGGTCAAGGTCAAAATGTCTACAAATATGGTACTATTAGAAAGCTCTCATCATAAGGAAGTTACAATCCCACCACTAAAAGCCTACCTTCTAGAGGCAAGGTTAAAGTTTTTAAAAAATTGCCCTAAGGGCAATGTCTACAAATATGGTACCACTAGAAAGCTCTCATCATAAGGAAGTTACACATCAAATATGAACACCCTACCACTAAAACCCTACCTTCTAGAGGCAAGATTTAAGTTTTTTTAAAAATTGCCCTAAGGGAAAGTTCAAGGTCAAAATGTCTACAAGTATGGTACCACAAGAAAGCTCTCATTACAAGGAAGTCACATACCAAATATCAACATCCTCCATTCCACAAGCAAGGTTAAAGTTTTTGCTAAAGATGCCGACGCTGGGGGTATGACAATAGCTCTCTGGACATTCGTCCGGGCGAGCTAAAAAGTTTTAAAAAAGTTTAACATTTGAGTTAACCAAATGTGGATGACGACGGCATCTATGGTCGCTATGTCTCGCAAAACTGCATCAAAATCAGACTTAAAATAAAGAAACTAAATTTTTGAGATTTACCCCTTTTGGGCCCAATTTACGGCATGAACAGTACATGCAACATGAAATCCATTGCATAATCCAGATTAGAAATTTCCTCAGGAACACACAGAAAAGAACCCCATCAAAATTAGAAGAATAATAAATATTCTACAGTCAAATATATAAAAACACCAAATATGACACTTTTTGACCCTTTTTTTTGGAAACGCACCGGGCCACAATGACCAAAACTGATACAAGCTTTCCTTTTGTGCCAAAAAACATTGTGTTAAAATTTGGTTAGGATTGTTCAACGAAAACTAAAGTTATTAACCAAAAACAAAAGTGTCTACAGACGACGACAATGACATAAAAGACAACAACGACGACAACAACGAGGATAGCACTATACCATTATACGACCTCAAATACTTTGCGGTCGTATAAAAAGAGGGTATTCAGAAAATGTTAGTGTTGTGCAAATGGTTGAAAATTCCAACTGATTATCTATTATAATCAGTTATGGTCAACCAACTGATTATCTATTACTATAGGTAACAGGTTAAATGCTTACATTTTGTATAGTCTAAAGACATTAGGAATATTTGACAAAATTTTGGCTATTATGTGATATTCAAGTTTTCTTTCTATAACTTGTGCTATTTTTACTTATTAAGACACAATATTTTATGGTTGAATTCATTAAAAAAATGTAGTTTGATTTGAAGAAAGACCAAAATAATGCAATTTTAGGACAAGAGAAAATTTCTATTTATAATCGATTGACCAAAACTTCAATCAAAATCAAGTCTAGGTGCCTAACCAACTGATTTGAGACTTTTTTTTTAATCATCAGAGCATCACCAGAAAATATACAAATGAATGTCTTCATTGGCCCTAATTACCTGGAAAAAATCATTAAGAGATTGACTAGGTTCATCTCCAGCTGTGGCTAGAATCTTCTTTAATTCCAAAATATTATCTAATACAGCTCTGAAAAAAATAAAATCTTTCTTCATAATTGGTCAATATCTAAAAGGCAAATTACAAAATATTTTATGTTATGGCGGATTTCCTGGACAATTAACGTATTTTATTTGCAATTCTTCAATGAGCATACCAATATTCCTCTAGTAACACCTATTAAACTCCTTCTAAACTCCTGTCTTTTGTCTGCTAATCAATTACTCAACTTTCTATAGAATTCTATTGTATACCAATTTGTCATCACTGGAGTATCAAGGTAAACCCATTCAGGCAGTACAAATTGGTATACAATAGAATTCTATAGAAAGTTGAGTAATTGATTAGCAGACAAAAGAAAGGAGTTTAGAAGGAGTTTTATAGGTGTTACTAGAGGAATATTGGTATGTTCATTGAAGAGTTGCAAATAAAATACGTTAATCATTAGGGAAATCCGCCATAAGTATTTAACTCCAAAAAATACAAGTGACACTTATATCAACCTGTACATCTGAATGGAATCAGGATGCACAAGCCAAGCTGTAAATGACCTTCCATACATCGTTCTTGTAAAGTTTGGTTGAATTTTCTTACGTTGTTTTAGAGGAGATGATGAAAATGTGATTTTCCCATAGGGTCCAATATCAAACTATGTTTCATGCTGACAGCCATGTTTTCTTCCGATATGAATGAAATGAACAATCGTTGTAAAGGACCTTCCACAAGTCATTCTTGTAAAGTTTGGTTTAATTTGCTTATGTGATTTCAGAGGAGAAGATGAAATGTGATTTTCTCATAGAGTCCAATGTTAAACTATGTTCCAAGCTGCCAGCTATATTTTTTTGTCAAATCAGAACTAAATGAGCAATCTTTGTAAAGGATGTTTACTACATCATTCCAGTACAGTTCAGTCAAAGTTGTTTCATTAGTTTCAGAGGAAATGATGAAAATGATGTTTTCCCGTAGGTTCCAATATTACACTAAGTCTCCCCACTGACAGCCACGTTTTTTACTGGACCAAATGAAATGAGCAATCTTTGTGAAGAAACTTCCATACATCATTCCTGTAAAGTTTGGTTAAATTTACTTAAGTGATTTTAGAGGAGAAAATGAAAAGATGATTTTCCCATAGTGTGCAATGTTAGACTCTGTTCTGCACTGACAGCCATCACTGGGGTCAGGTCATGTTTTTTGTCGAATCAGAACGAAATGAGCAGTCTTTGAAAAGGACCTTTACAACATCATTCCATTACAGTTTGGTTAAATTTGCTTCATTTGTTTCAGAGAAGACGTCCAAAACAGCGTTTTTTCCATAGGGTCCAATGTTAAACTAAGTTTCAGCGCTGATGGCCATGATTTTTATCTGATCAGAACGAACTGAGCAATCTTTGAGAAAGACCTTCCATACATCATTCTTGTACAGTTCGGTTGATTTGCTTCAGTGGTTTAGGAAGAGTTGATGAAAATATGAATAGCTAACAGACAGACAGACGGACAGATGCCAAGCCATGGCAATAGCTCACTCTGACCCGTTGGGTCAAGTGTGCTAAACCAGAGGCTCCCAGGAGCCTGTATCGCTCACCTGGCTTTCAGCTGCCACAATCAAAGTAACATTGTAAGCTATACAGTTGATCTTCAGTTTCTAAAACTTTCGTAGTTCAAACACCTCCAATATCTTGAACTGTTTTTAAAGTCTGATCATGTTTTACTAAATTTCTTTGTTGGGCTTTTTTGACAAAAAAAGTTCCTGCTATGGACATTTTGAAGTTTTGTAAATGACAGTCAACAAACAATTTTCAACATCGGTTTTGAATTCGCAACATCAATATCTATTTGGAAATTAAATTTCATCAGGCATAGTGGAATTTTCTCGCCTTTTTTGGCGGCCATTTTAAAAATGGCGGTCGATGAACAATATTTAACATCAGTTTGAAGTTGCGACATCAAGACCTATTTGGAAACCAAATGTCATTGAAATCGGACAATGTTGAATTTTCCCGCCTTTTTTGGCGGCCATTTTGAAAATGGCAGTCCACGAATAATTTTCAACACCAGTTTTGAAGTCGCAACATCAATGTCTATTTGGAAACCAAAATTTCATTGAAATCGGACAATGTTGAATTTTCCCGCCTTTTTTGGCAGCCATTTTGAAAATGGCGGTCAAGGAACAATTTTCAACATCAATTTTGAAGTTGCCACAGCATGGCAAACATTTCATCAATTTACACTTAACTGTCATCTTCTATAGTTTTAGAAATAAAGGATGAAAAATATGAAAATTTTAAAAATTCGGTGAAAAAAGGGCAATAACTCCTACAAGGGTTTATGGATTTTCTTCAAAATTTCAGGGTGGGTAGATCTTGATATGCTTAACATTTTTGCAGTTTGCACTTGACCTCTATCTGTTACACTTTTTGAATAAAAAAAATAAAGAACGCAAATATTTTGAAAATTTAACGGAAAAAGGGCTATAACTCCGAGATGGGTTTTCAGATTTTCTTCAAAATTTCACAGAAGGTAGATCTCATCTTGCTGGTCATTTTACTCTATGTCAGATTTTTGATATCTGTAACGGTTTTCAAGTTATTAGCCAAAAACTGCAATTTACCCCTATGTTCTATTTTTAGCAATGGCGGCCATGTTGTTTGACTAGCCGACTAATCGAACACAATTTTGAGAAGCCATACCCTGGTGATGATTCAAGTCAAGTTTGGTTACATTTGGCCCAGCGGTTTCAGAGGAGAAGATTTTTGAAATTGTTGACGGACAGACAGACGACGGACGCATAGTGATGGCAAAAGCTCACATGGCTTTTAGGCCAGGTGAGCTAATAAAAACTGATAGATAAAATCTTTCTGTAATAATAAACACAATAACCTTTAACACAAGTAAACAACAGGTAATTCAGACAAAATATAAATGAAACAACAGGTAATTCAGACAAAATATGAATGAAACAACAGGTAACTCTGACAATTATGAATGAAACAATAGACCAACAACATAACATTACCTGACTTCAGTATCTACTACTGATTTTGTTAGAGAAAGTGTCGATAACTGATCTACTAAATTCCTGTAAATACATGTGTATTATAGTTAACAGACTGTGATGAATACTGCTTTCTCTAATTTCAAGCAAATTTAACCAACGCCTGACCAGTATGATATAAATATTTCTCGTCACTAGTGAGAGAACAACTCTAGTGGAATTTCCAGCCAAATCTTTTCGAAACATAATCCTCGGCGTTTTACATTATGTCATTAGAGAAACATTTTCTACAACTTAAACATGTTAATTATGAAATTTCTCACATCTTGTTAAATAAATTTTCAAATGTTTAAAAACTCGGCAAGCCTCGTATTCAAACATTTGAAAATTTATTTAACTCGATGTGAGAAATTTCATAATCAACTTTAGTTCTCGTTGTAGAAACTATATATAACTATGTGGTTTTATGTACAGACAGTGTACATACAGTGTACATGTATATGTTTATTGGCTTCTTGTTTCATCACAAGAGTGATATATGTCATTATTATATAGATTGCGGTGAAAGATTGAAATTTCTCAGTGAAATAAAAGTGATAATTAACTGTGAAATTATTTTCCATAATTTCACTCTACGAAGTGACGTCACAATAGACGTTGTCAACGTCGTTAAGTAAACGTCCCAGCGGACTAACATTGAAAACGTAGTTCATGCAATGAATCTTAAAATTAACCACCAAATATTACAGACTAGATCTATATAATAAAAACAATAACTAATCCTATATTCTGATTATCGAAAATATTCAACTCATGATCGAAAACGTTGTAATTCACTCATGCGCTGCGCGTATTCGTGAATTACTACGTTATTCGATCATTCGTTGAATATTTTGCGATAATCAGAATCTCAGATTAGTTATAGTCTAAATGTTAAATTTATCAAAGGTATAACAAAAGTACTTTATAACAGATAGCTTAAACATAAGCAAATAGCTGTCGGGCAAATTTCTTTCTTTACAACAATTCGTTTTAATACAATGACAATTAAAGTGCAGAATGCCAAGATGCTGTTGGGCATTTAATCTTTGAAATGTTAAAACTAATCTATGAAATGGCACTTGATATGGATATGATCTCCTTCTTTCCATATTTCCATTCAACAATTTTGTTTCATCAAGGTGGAAGTAATTTTCATTGCTTGTTTTTTTATGTTTTTTTATCATGCTATGTACAGCTTAGTGCCAAAAGTGACTCAACATTCAAAATTTTCATGGGCATTTAAAAAAAAAAATCTTATATTATAAAAAATCTCTAGAATTCATTTCTTATCTGATTTTCATGAAAGGGAGTTTGATAAACAGTTTCTTCCAATAATCCAATAACTTTAAAATAATCTTATAGCTTATAATTTTCATATTATGATTATTTAAACACCAATCAAAAAGTTCAAAGACAAAATTGAACGTATTAAATTGTGACAATTTATGACAAGTATTGAAGAAAAAAAAATTACAGACAGAAACTGCACATCAAACTCCTTTAACAGTGAAAATTTCACAAAAATTAATACAATATGGAGAGGACAGCCTTACTATATGTATCACCAACATTTAATTAATTACTTACCTGACAGGTGTCATGGGAGTTTCATTACAATTCAGTGTCTTTTCTGTCCTACAATAGTACAATGTATGCAATAAGTTATCTTTATTCATTAAAACTGAAACTGAGTGTAATGTTCCACAAAGGTTTAAATGCATCTTGATCTCCTGGATTCAGATATAGAAATCAATTCCGAACTGTTCTGAAATTTCCATTCGGATCCCAAAAATTACATTACAGCTTTGCAGAAAGTTGAAAAATATTAAACATGATTAGATTCCTAAAAATTTAACTGATTTCTGCTTTGACTGTAATTAGAAATTGTGGTATATTAGTATTCAGATGCATAGAACACTTAACAAACAAATTTTATACTATTCTGAACCAAATCAAAGCTAAAACTGCCTGTACTAAATCAAAAACTTCTTTGATCCAGTATGGTTCTATAGTTAGAAATTATTGGTGTGGGGGAATACTGCATTACTCTTTTAATAGTTATAATGTTCAAAATAATGATTTTATTCAACCCAAAATAAATTTGCAAAGTGTGAATTAAACTGTGGGCAAAACTCACTAAAAATATACCCCCACTCCCCCCCCCAAAAAAAAAAATCAAATCAAATTTCTAAATAGATGGTGTACAGTGGCAATATGTACTGAACATTCTGTGAAAGTTTCATTGAATTTTACCAAGTAGTCTAGGAAGAGTTGTTGCCAGAAAGTGTGTTCCCCTGTGGCGGACAGACTAATATCACCCACTAAAGTGGGAGGTATGAAAAAGAAGCTTTAAATTATTCAACATTCAACTATAAAAACCTGTCAACAAGTATTTTTTGTATGATATATAACATAATGTTGCAATATCTGCTATATATTTTTAGTGTGTAATAAACAAAAAAAATATCTGTGTTAAATTTTTCTTCCATCGATTCGCAAAAAAAAATGGTCATTTACAGTAGTTGGTCTATTGCACAGGTTTGACTGCAATATGAACCACAAAACCTTGTATTCCTTGAAAATTGATTTGATAACAGTATTACAACCCATTTATCTTTTGTCCTAAACAATTTTTTCAACTTACCCATTTAGTTCCACAGATAAGAGATGAGGATCCTGTGTTAAAAACAACATTTCATCAATATTTCCCTCCTGTCTGTAGGCATCATTGTATTTCTCCTTTAACAAGGTCAACTGATTCAAAAAATATATAAAAAAAAATTGAAAAATTTAAATTAAAAGCTTATTTTATTATATTGTACTATTTATATTTTTCATAATTTTAAAGACAAATGTGTGTTCCAAACTAAGAGTGTACTTTTTGGATTTGAATTCCTGAAAAACTACAAAATATGTGTATATAGCCTTTGGTATGCCCAAAATTAAAATAAAAACATCAGAACTGCTGAATTTACTGTATACATGCAAGTATTACTGTAAGCTGGAAATTTCAGAAAAGGTTCTGACTTATATGAGCGGAATTTGGGCAAGAAACCATGGACCCTCTGTTTCATATACACCATATTGTCAAGGATAAAAATGAAGTAACCTGTATCACAAATGATCTGGCAATGAGGACCATAATGCCACCATTAATAAAATGTTTGTTTGCTGTTTACCTACTGCCATTTTTGGATGTGAGTAGGTAGGTAGGTATTTTTTTTTTCCCTTGAAAGATGTCAAAAAGGGGTTAATTTTTTTAACAAGAGTGGACTCTAAAAGATGTCTCGCCCCTCCCTGCTTGGTCACTAAAACAGTCATGTACTACTCAAGAGCAACCTACAAGCCAAATATTATTACCATACCACTTACATTGAGAAACTATTCTAATCAGAAAACAAAACTTTATTCACTAGACCATGAAATTGAGGGCAAGGTCAAAAGCCATATGGCAGACTGACATGTACTAACCAAGACCAAGCTATATACCAAATATCATTGACCTATAGCTTGTAGTTATTGAGAAACAGACTTTTAAAGCAAAAAAACTTAACCTGGTCACTGGACTGTGAAATTGAAGTCAAGGTCAAAAGCCATATGGCAGACTGACATGTACTAACCAAGACCAAGCTACATACCAAATAACACTGACCTATAGCTTGTAGTTATTGAGAAACAGACTTCAGCAAAAAAACTTAACCTGGGCACTGGAATGTGAATTGAGGTCAAAGTCAAAAGCTATATGGCAGACTGACATGTACTAACCAAGACCAAGCTACATACCAAATAACACTGACCTAAAGCTTGTAGTTATTGAGAAACGGACTTAAGCAAAAGAACTTAACCTGGGCACTGGAACGTGAATTGAGGTCAAGGTCAAAAGTCATATGGAAGACTGACATGTACTAACCAAGATCAAGCTATATACCAAATATCATTCAAATATCACTTGCAGTTATTGAGAAACAGACTTAAGCTAAAAAACTTAATCTGGGCACTGGACCGTGAAATTGAGGTCAAGGTCAAAAGCCATAAGGCAGACTGACATGTATGTAATAACCAAGACCAAGCTATATACCAAATACCATTGACTTCTAGCTTGTAGCTATTGAGAAATGGACTTACAAACACTTAACCTGGTCACTGAACCTTGAAATATAGGTCAAGGTCACATGATTTTGAGTCTGTCAGATAGGGTTCGCCGTAAGCTACCTATGGACCAAATATTAAGTTCCTATATCAGAGGCTTCTATAATAACTTGAGTTAACGCCGCCACTGTCATACTTTGCACGCCTATGTCTCGCTTTCTCGACTTTTGCCGCAGGCGAGACAAAAATGTGCTGTCTATTAAAATTTTTTAGTAGGTAGGTTTTTATGAGTAGATAAATAAACAGCAAACAAAACTTTGATATGGTTGGCCTAAAACGGTGCTGCAATACATTGAGGGTTTATCTCTCTGTTGGAATAATTTTTAGTTCGCCTCAACTAAGTTGAGGGGGACTATTGGAGTACCTCCAGCGTCCGCGTCCGCATTTTGGTATATATCTTGGTAACTATGAAGGGTAGGGTCATCAAACTTTGTGTACAAATGCATCTTGGGCTAACTCACAGCCTCCAGGAAAATGAGGTCTCTTTGACCTATATTTTCCGCATGATTGACTTACATTCAAGTTTACGTCCGAGTTCAGATCTAAGTAACTGTACATGGTAGGATCATCTAACCTTGCATGTGAATGCATCTTTGGGGGTAGGTCGGCATCCAGGCAAAATTAGGTCACTTCGACCTATATTTTCCACATGATTGACTTACATACAAGTTTACGTCCGAGTTCAGATCTAAGGAACTGTATGTGGTAGGATCATCTAACCTTGCATTTGTATGCATAATTGGGGGTAGGTCAGCATCCAAGCAAAATTAGGTCACTTTGACCTATATTTTTCGCATGATTGACTTACATTCAAGTTTAAGTCCGAGTTCAGATCTAAGTAATTGTACATGGTACAATCATCTAACTTTGCATGTGCATGCATCTTTGGGGGTAGCTCAGCATCCAGGCAAAACTAGGTCACTTTGACCTATATTTTCTGCATGAGTGACTTACATTCAAGTTTAAGTCCAAGTTCAGATCTAAGTAACTGTACATGGTACGATCATCTAATCTTGCATGCGCATGCATCTTTTGGGGTAGGTCAGCATCCAGGCAAAATTAGGTGGATTTGACCTATATTTTCCGCATGATTGACTTATATTCAAGTTTACATCCAAGTTCAGATCTAAGTAACTGTACATGGTAGGATCATCTAACCTTGCATGTGCATGCATCTTTGGCAGTAGGTCAGCATCCAGGTAAAATTAGGTCACTTTGACCTATATTTTCTGCATGAGTGACTTACATTCAAGTTAACGTCCAAGTTCAGATCTAAGCAACTGTACATGATAGGATCATCTAACCTTGCATGTGCATACATCTTTGGGGGTAGGTCAGCATCCAGCGAAATTAGGTCACTTTGACCTATATTTTCCGCACGATTGACTTACATTCAAGTTTACGTTCGAGTTCATATCTAAGTAACTGTACATGGTAGGATCATCTAACCTTGCATGTGCATGCATCTTTGCAAGTAGGTCAGCATCCAAGCAAAATTAGGTCATGTTACCGTACATGGTAAGATCTTCTAGCCTTTGTATACATGCATAAGGTATGGTAAATGAGGATCCTGGCCAAATAGGGTTTCTGTGTCCATGTGCCATAACGAGGCGAACTTTGTAATCGTTGATTACCTATATTTATTTTTATGATTGTTAAGGATGTAGCCTGGTGAGGAGCAAAAATGTTAAAGTATTAAACTTTTTTTCAAACCTTGATTTTTGCAATGTTCTTACCATATAAATTCAGTTTGACATGAATCCAACAGCCAATTAATGCATTAATCTTCAATTTGAGATTACTCTGAAACCGCTTGATAGAAATGAATAACTGACACAATTTAAACATAAACATCAATTTTGTTAATTCATTGCTATTGTACATTAATTTAAAAATTATTTCCAAACGAGATTTCAATGAGACTGAAACATCACAAGAATACATCCTTAAGCTTAACTGATATCTATCTGTTAATTTATTCTTATAAAGATTTGGCATACTTACATTCAGTTCACCATCACTGTGTGGCAAAGTTCTGAAATAACCTTCTGTTCTGTTAACTTGGACAGTAAGAACCTACAAAGTGTTATATTCATATACAAAATGGACAAAAATCTTGTAAATTCAATCATTACTCTAATAAAGATTATTGAACATTGTTGAACAGACATGTTTACCAAAGTTTTCCCAAAAAGAATTCTCAAAGACAGAGTAAATAGCAGTTTTTACCTTGAGTGAGTAGTTTTGCAATGTGTGAGTAATGAAGGCACACTTCAGCCACATACATCATTTCTCAGACCTAATTTTGCCTAGATGCTGACCTACCATCAGAGATATGCAAAGCTATAGATGATCCTACTATGTACAGACTGAGATATGAACTTAAATATTAATTCTATGCACAACCAATCAAGCCAAAAATAAAAGTGGACCTAATTTTCTTGGAGGTTGTCAGTCAAACTAAGATTCACCTACACGCAAATTTTGTAGACCCTAATAGATGTCTCACCTGTCCCTGCTTGACATCTGAATTGATGTTTAAACAATAACTGATCAATCAGAAAAACTGAACATGCTCACTAGACTGTGAAATTTAATTCACTGACAAAAGCCATATAGCAGGCCATTATATACTACCCAAGACCAACCCATATACAAAATCTCATTGACCTACCACAAATACATACTGAGAAATTAAACATGCTCATTAGACCATGAAATTGAGGTCAAAGACAAAAGTCATATGCCAGCCTGACATATTCTACCCAAGACCAAGCTACTTACTAAATATCGTTGACCTACCACTTATAGTTATTGAGAAATGGATCTAATCAGAGAAACTTAATGTGGTCACTAGACCTTGAAATTATAATTGAGGTCAAGGACAAAAGTCATATGCCAGACTGACAAGTACTACTCAACACCAACCTATATACCAAATATCATTGACCTACCACTTAGTTATTGAGATATGGATCTAATCAGAGAAACTTAATGTGGTCACTGGACTGTGCAATCGTGGTCAAGGTCTCATGTTTTTATGTCCGTCATGTAGCACTTGATTAGTACTACTGCTGGACCAAATATGATGTTCCTACATCAAAGGGTTTTCGAAATATCCTGTATTAAGTAAAAGTCAACGCCATCGCCGTCATACTTTGCACACCTGTCTCACTTCCCGCGACAAAAGTCGGGTGCGAGACAAAAAAGAAGAAAAAGACCAAAAACAAGATGTTTTAGAGTTTCAGGGAAGATAAAACTGAAGATAATGTAATGCTTACCTCTTCAAAACTTAGCTTGAAAATATCACATAACTTCTGAAGTATTGCTGTATCCAGACTTTCTGCATTCTCTGAACAAGTAATCTTCACATTGTCTAATAATACAAATACACTGAGGTAATACACAAATAATGAATAATTATTTTAGTTGTATAAGACAACAAAACAGTTACTAAACAATATATCATCAATTATATTATAATGCATAATGTCTGTAGAGGATGCAGTTCAACAAAATCAAACTACTTGCCTCATACCTTTTTTGAGAGCACTCTGAAGGTCATTAAGTACATTATGTACATTGTTCGAGAATCAGAAGTAAAATGAAATGTGCAAGAAATTCAAAAATATGTATTTTACAAATTCTATAGCTAAATATTATATTTGTGTATTTGGTTTTCATGAAATGAATCGATTCAGAATCCAAACAGCATTGAGAGATTTTCACCTATCTGAATGTTTTTGAGAGTAAAAGTAAAGAACCTAAAATATTTGAATTGATTCATTGTCAAGAATGCCATGTTATACATATGTAGCTGTGTGATTACAAATTTTACAGATTTTTCAGCATTTAACTTCATGGTACAAATTATTCTTGCATACCATTTGAATTTCAAAGTCTTAACACAATCATATTCAGTAAACATAGAGTATATAAATTCACCATTTCATCAATGTGTTGTACATAATAAACAAGAACTAGAGAATGTGTCTATAAGATACGGATGCCCTGCCGTCAAATTTATCCCAATAGAGAACTTCAAGCGATTTATTTGATAAAACACCTAGTTTGTTAATAAATGGACCTAATGCAAAAAATTTAACAAAGTCATTCAAGTACAAAATGTAGGTAAAAGTCAAAGAATTGTCTAAAAATTTGGTAGATCTCACCAAGATGAGTCACTTTATGAAACGTCATAGTTGTCTAGTTGTTTAGAAATGGACTTTAAAACAAAATTTACCAAAAGTCACTCAAGCATAAAATGTAGGTCAAAGACACTTAATTGTCCTTGATTTGGATGGCACCTGTCAAGGTGATTTATTTGATGCAACACCATTATGATAGCATGTTTAGTTGTTGAGAGATAGACCTAAATGCAAAATTTAACAAGTCACTCAAGTGTAAAATATAGGTCAAATCCACTTTATTCTTGATGATTTGGGTAGTACTCATCAAGGTGATTGTGATATGATGTGTAGTTGATGAGAAATGGACCTAAACGCAAAATTTAACAAAAGTCACTCAAGCATAAGATATAGGTCAAAGCCACTTAATTCTTGATGATTTGGGTAGTACTCATCAAGGTGATGAATTAGATGAGACATCATTGTGATATGTGTAGTTGATGAGAAATGGACCTAAACGTAAAATTTAACAAAAGCCACTCAGTCGTGAAATGTAGGTCATGGATCCCTAATTGTTAGTGAATCTGGTAGTACTAATCAAGGTACATGTACTGATGTAATATTATTATTATATTACAAAAGGTTACCAAAATATGGACCTAAACGCAAAACTTAACATCGGGACGGACAGATGGATGGACAAGGGTAAATCTATATGCCCCTTCCACTACGTGGAGGGGCATAAAAAGTTGATTTACCAACTCTAAAGCCTTAATTAATCAGACTAAAAACCATCTACTGTGTCAGAAAATTTAATGCATGTCAGACTATCTATAACTCTCTGGTAAATAAGCATAGAGTGAAGAGTTTATGTTATCTGTGTGCAATAAATCTCATAAAATTCTCTTAACTGTTCCCTTTACTAATACATCCTTGGATTTCAATACTATTTACCTAATGGAGGAAGAAGTTGAAAGGCTGGAGTTGATCTAATTATATATTCCACACAACAAATCAGTAAAAAGAATGCATCAGCTAGTATGTCATCTGTGAGCAGAGCTCCTATAAATATACAAATCTTATTTTGTTATGTTCAATTCACACATTATGTTTTATAGGATAATTTATTTCACTTCAAAATAACTAGAAAGCAAGCAATAATCAAACAATTTTTTTTTGAAAAGTTCAAAACATGTGCATGTAAATAATTACACTATACCTTTTCAAAACCAGAGACTAACATGTGAGCATGTATTGGCTATTGATCAAATAAGATTTTCCCATAGGGTTAAATGAATCATTCATCTGGCAGATTACTGTCGTGTTAATAATGCCTAGATAATATATTTTGATGTATGAAATGGTTTTCAAGATTTAACAATTTACAGCATTTTCACCATAGGGTACTATGTTAAATTATATTCCCCAGTGAGTGGAGGCCATTTTGTATTTGTGAACCATACAAATATATAAATTTTGTAGATGACCATCATGTTACCATGCCTAGTTAATCATGTTAATATCAAATTGATATATGATACATTTTTCGAGAATAAGTAATTTATAACATTTTCCCATAGGCAGATAGGATCCAATGTCAAACTAAGATCTGCAGTGGCAGCCATCTTGGATTTATAATCGGTTCTAAAATTTTACATTTGTCTGATGACCATCATGTAACCATGCCTAAGTAATATCAACTTGATCGGACATGATTTTGTACAAATATGAAATAATAGGAAATACTGCCTAAAAAATAGGAAATTTATTTTCTTATCAAAAAATAGTAATGGTGCATTACATGACACCCCGCCACGTTTCACAAAATTTCAGTTTAAAGAGGCATAACTCTAGATCCCTGTGTACTTCTGAACCCAAAATTATACTTGGCCTGTGTTTTATGGCAAACAACTTACATACAAAATTAGAGGACAGTATGTTATTTCATTCACAAGTTATCAGTTGGAAACCCTAAAATTTGAAAAATTTCAAAGTTAAAAGGGGCAAACTCCAGAATCCCTTGGACCTCAGAACCCGGATTCAAACTTGGCCTGTGTTTTGTGGTTAACAAGTTACATACCAAGTTTGAAGGCAATATATTATTTCATTCACAAGTTATGAGTCGGAAACCCAAAAATTCGCAAAATTTCAAAGTTTCAAGGGGCATAACTCCAGAACCCCTTGGACCTCTGAACCCAAATTCAAACTTGGCCTGTGTTTTGTTATTAAAAAGTTACATACCAAGTTTGAAGACAATATATTATTTAATTCACAAGTAACTGTCGGAAACCCTACAATTTGCAAAATTTCAAAGTTTAAAGGGGCATAACTCAAGAACCCCTTTGACCTCAGAACCCGAATTCATACTTGGCCTGTGTTTTGTGGTCAACAAGTAACATGCTAAGTTTGAAGACAAAATATTATTTCATTCACAAGTTATCAGTCGGAAACCCTAAAATTTGAAAAATTTCAAAGTTAAAAGGGGCATAACTCCAGAACCCCTTGGACCTCTGAACTCCAAATCTAACTTGGCCTGAGTTTTGTGGTAAACAAGTCACATACCAAGTTTGAAGATCTTATGTTATTTCGTTCACAAGTTATCAGTCGGAAACCATCGGGAAACGGACGGACAGACGGAGGGACACACGACTGAGGGTATCACATAATACCTCGCCACTTAGTGTGGCGGGGTATAAAAAATAGGAATTCCTATTTAAATAGAAAAATAATCATGTCTGCTTGATGTATGAAACAGTTTTCAAGAGGTAACAATTTACAACATTTTCCCATATGGTCCTATGTTAAACTATGTTCCCTGGTGGCAGCCATCTTGGATGAGATGGGAACCTGTTGAACATGTGTAGAAATTGTATCTCTTGATAAGCTGAACACTTTTGCAATTCAAACTGAACCTCTATCTCGAATCGTTTTTGAAATGTAAGACAAAATGTATAAAATTACGAAAATTTGACAAATTAAGGGCAATAACTCCACCATGGGTATTTGGATATTCTTCAAAATTTCCAAAGGGGCAGATCTTCCTATATTGTGAACATTTTTGCAATTACAAGTTAACTTCTATCTGTCATAGTTTTTCCAATAAAAAATAAGAAATATCAATTTTGAAAATTTTATGGAAAAAGGGTGATAACTCCAAGACAGTTTTTCAGATTTTCTTTGAAATTGCACAGCAGGAAGGTCTTGCTATGCTGATCAAATTTACTCCAATCAGATTTTTTATATCTGTTCTTGTTTTAGAGCTATTTGCAAAAAACAGCAATTTACCTCCTATGTTTATTTTTAGTAACAGTGGCCATGTTGTTTGACCTGCCAACTAATCGAACATGATTTTGAAACTGCATACCCTGGTGATGATTCATGTCGAGTTTGGTTATAATTGGCAAAGTGGTTTCAGAGGAGAAGATTTTTGAAATTGTTGACACTCAGATGAACTACAGACCACAGACGAAATTTGATGGCAAAAACTCACAGGGCCTTTTAAAAATAGAACTGAAAATAAGCTTGTAGATAAGAATTTTTTTCCAATGTAGTGCTTCATGAATAACAGTGTTGACAAAATTATAACTTCTATATAACTTTGTGAGGCACATATGATGCCACTGTAGACAGCAGAAAGGAAGTAAGGAAAAGGGGAAAAAATGCCTCCCCCATCTTAAGTTTAACCACATTTAAAATTCTGGCTGTTCATACCTTTTGTCATTAGAAATAACAACCAACACAGTGTTTTCCTGTCCTTAACATCTGGTATTGACAGTTCTTTATTTTCTCTGAAATATGAGACACAATTAGTTTTTTTAGCACTGAGAGGTTATATGGATAAAATTCAGCGATACAAGTTTTGATATTTACATGTACATGATTTTTCCCCCCGAAAACTCACTTCAAATGAATAGGTCTATTTAAACTAGTAAATCATGAAAAAAATTTGTTAATTGGTAAACCAACAAGTTTCCTTGTATAAATTCTGAAAATATATCCAGTTTCCTGCTTAAGATTTTTCAATTAACCATTTCCATTGCATTGGAATATTTTCAACAAGTTGAGACACTGACAACTTTTCATTAGATGTTGTAAAATTACATATTCATTTTGAAAAAGCAATCTTTTTCAACATTTTTCTTCAACAGTAAATTAAAAACTAAGATTACTAACAGAACCTGAAACATATTTTTTCAATTAGCCTTCATCAAATCTTTTATCATTTCCATTAATGATTTTTTACAAATAATTCTTAACTGCTTTAATTCAGTAGGTTTGCCTTTCACACAAAGGAAACATATTACTCTATATTAAAATGAGAAGATAACAATTTGAAAGTTCTGTAACCTTTAACAACTTGAAGTACTAAACTGTTGATTGACGTCCCTTCAATGTGTTGCATAAAGTGTTTACAATTATTTATTTTCAATATGAGTTTCGATAAAGGATGGTGTCAGACAAATAAAAAAGATATCCATCTAGAGGATTTCTTTGCTCCACAAAGGTAGAATTTTCATTTATACATGACACTGGCATTTCAGTTATGATAAATTTAAAAGTAATACTAATCACCCAATATCTTCTTCTCTAAAGACAGCTTTACACACTCTGCAAAGAAATAAGAAATCAGAATAGCATAAATGATTTCAACCAGGTTCCATGTAAAATGTTTTTGACCACATGATACTCTTTGCAATAAACTAATGTTTTAGCTAATTTCATTACAAGGCTTGATGTAAAAGTTTAAATAGGTACTGGTCTGGGGAAAGATTGACAAGCCTGTCAAGATCTTGACTGTTTTTCACACAGAAATAAGTCCAATATTTTTGTGCAGTTATCCCAATTGCCAAATATACATGGTTATTGAGTGATGCTTGTTATTGAAATCTATTACTATAATACTTTTAGCAGCAAGGCATGAAAAATTGAAAATACCCCCTTTTCATAAAAGTAGTAAGAGTAGAATCTAGAATTTTGCTTAATGGATTTATAATAACCATCAAAGTACAAGATTGAAAATATCAAACAAAACTTGGTTAATCTCCAATTTCTGTATATTGCTAGATTTATGTAACAAAATTCCTATCAACATTTGTCCTGTATTATTTTATCCATATTGTCAACAATAATTTTTTATAGCATAAATTTTGTTCAAATTTGCGTTTTTTTAATTACCTTTGAAATGTATGAAAAATTCCAGATGTAATACAGAATTTTTTCTCTAGTTGTGTAAGGTGATCTTTAACAGCATCACTGATATGGACAGCATCTCTTACGACACGCATGGACTGGAATAATGTAGTTACTGTCTTTTCTGACGATTGAAGAAGTTCTGTGATAGTTACATCTGGTTGTTGTCCAATATATCCACACTGTAACTGTGGATCCATAGGACCATAGGGCATTCTTAAATTAGAGACAAGTTATAACTGTTAGATCTAATTTCTGTTTGTGATAATCTAAATAAAATGGATTTTTTTTCCTTCTCAACTGAAAATATGTACCTCTTCCAGTCTTCCATAGATCTGCTTTTCTTGTTATTCACTGGCACAAAAGTTTCATATACTGCCATATTTTATTTTTTCATATTTTTGTCCATCAAGTTGAATGTGCTTTATTTTAAATGATGCAACTGCATTATTTAATCAAAGCGTCAAAACGCAGTATTACTGTTTTTAAGCTTTATGATCGCATGCAGGCAAGAAATTTACAACTTTATACTATACATAGTGTTTGCAACTAGAGTAGGGGCAGTAAAAAAATCAACAGAAAGTTGTTTTTTTTTGGCAGAAACAAAGATCTACAGTTATGTTTATGTCATTGTTTCCAAGTCTGGTATTATTATGCAAGTCTTTAGATTTTCTCACTTGCATTTCATTTCTTTTTCTGTTATTTCATTTGGAATGAAAAACTGTTCTATCTTCTATAATAAATATCCAATGAACACAATTTACAACATGTACAATTGTTGCCTCTCTTAAGGAAACACATCTAGATTTTTTTCTTCGATGAAAACTGAGGGCCATAGCTTCACAATGTAGCTCTGTGTGGGATTTCAGGACATTTTATGTAACATAACCACTTTATTGCTGGGATTTTAGACTCCTGTGTTTATGTGTTG
>MJUU01003267.1:2766-25016 GCA_002080025.1 Modiolus philippinarum | reverse complement strand
TACACAGGAAAAAATAATAATTACATACTACAATCAGCCAGGGAACTACACAGGAAAAAATAATAATTACATACTACAATCTGCCAGGGAACTACACAGGAAAACGTAAGCAACGATTCTTGGTACCGACACTAGCAAAAGACAGGTTAAAGTTAGATTGTTTTTTTTTTACCCAAACCTCCCTTTTCTTTGTTCCATTTCCCTATAGTATCATAAACATTCGAATAAAGCCCATTACAGGTTGACTATTAACTCCATCACCAAAACATTGAAAGGGAGAGAAATTGAAATACGTTATTTTGAAAGATGGGTCAAGGAGTGCTTGCCACTAATCAGCCGGCTAGCTCAAGGAGCCTAGTCTGCTGGTAAAACACTGTCGCGCTACGGAAGAAAAATCAAACCCAAAAATTCCTGAAGGGTTTGGTAAAGAATCATTATATATTTTCAGTAGACATCGGCAGTATCAGTGAGTAAAAGTTTCAGGTCCTTGGACCGAGAGCTAATATAACGATTCAAGTAAAATATCTTGTTGATATCCCCTCTTACGTAAAGGATATAACTTACGTCCAAGTTTTTCTGGATTTTTTTTAGTTTCTGCCATTCTCAACAACATTTCTGTAAAAAAAACGAGGATTAGAAATACCCTTAGTAGTCTCATAAATATGGAAATTGCTTGAGATATTTAATGGTAGTTTGTTTTCAAAAATTCAAATTATTCTTCAAAATATCGCTGATACTATCACTTAAATCATTCGTGTACACGATGGGAATCAAAAATTGCATTTTTGGGAAATATTTGTAAACCCAATATTTAATTTAAAAAATGTCCAATTTTCACCAAAAATGTGGGTTTCAGAACGGTTAGAAGGAGCGGTCTTGACAGTTTCGTAGAATCAGAGACTTTTGTACCTCACAGTTAGAAAAAAATGTTTAAAGCAAAATATCATACTTTCATCCACACATTTTTGCGTATATACTTCCAAACTTCAAATTTTGGCTCAGAAAATACGAATATTCCATATTTATGCCCAAGAGTTTATTATTAATGCATATAAATTGAAACACTTTACGATTACTCTAGTAATGTCAGTAATAAACATACCTTCCATTTTACTATCCTAATTTTAAAATTTTCTATAAGTGTTTAAATATGTCCTTGCAATGCATTTCCTTCATTAAAAATGACTTATATCCATTTATTTTATTTTGTCTTGCTCATGTAAAGTTAATACAAATAAGAAGATGAAGCAAACAAAGAATTTCTCAAGTATATTTGTGACTAATATGGCGGTAAACCAGGCATATATATGCTAAATGAAAGGAAACTTACATTTTGCTTTAATATGCTTTAATCAATTTCTCCTATCAAATTTTACATTTGAATTGGTTATAATACAACAATGAAAACTCTAAATGACCTTTTTATGTGACAGCTAGGAACAAGAATTACATTTTGAGTTATTTTTAGTAGCAGTGCAATTCAAATCAGCCGTTTTCTATATGCCGTTTCTGTGCAACCTCATATAATATAGGGGGTCACGTGATTATGTTCTGGCCAATGGAATAGCTTGAAAAATATAATTTCGACATTGAAAGAGTTCAGATGGATATCTAAATAGCACAATAAGAAGTTAATTTTCAATTGAGAATTCAGTATAGTGGGGACATAAGAACGTTTCTTCTGTTGTCGTCTTGTGCACGAAACATATTATTGTGGCGATGTTTTGATTATACTAAGGCTTATTGATATGAACTATTAAGTAATTTAAACAAAAGTTGTCAAATGGCCGTATTGCGCACTCGGAAATAGATTGCATTAATCACACTATTAGTTCTTTATTTTTTGTGGTGTTTGTATTATGTACTCGTTTGTTTCGTCTTCGTCATTCACATTCTCTGTCTGTATGTAATCTTTTGTTTTCACATTCTCTGTCTGTATGTAATCCTTATGTTTCTATGTTTTCAAGATTTATGATTTGCGGATGTTGCTTCGGTATTCATTTGGAAATTCATTCAACACTAATCTCTTAGTTGTGCATTTTTTTTTTTACAAAATACCGAAGAAAAGTGAAACAAATACACCAAAATATTTTCCCAGAGTAACTTTTATATATACCCTAACCAAGAAATGCATATATGAAGATATAGTCAACAAGTCTGTGATCAAATGTTAGTAATGTGGTGTTTGTGTTCAACTTTGTTTATTTGGTTTGTCTTTGTTGTGTTGCATCAGAATAGCAGTAATTATGTAATTTTGCCACGTATATCTTCGTTTATCGACATACTTAACATATACATGTGGAATTTCGCCATTCCAGAAACTAACTGAGCATTTTGGGTACAGCTCGGAGTACAGCGTACACAAAAATAATTTGATTGGCCAGAAAAGTAAATAATGTAACGTCATTGGTTGAAAATCGATTGCTCGTACACCAAAATTTGAAATACAATCACTGTACCCACAATTCTTCAGCTTCTAAGACGGCGATTTGATTAGCAATTTATTTACAACACTCAGCTGATTTTTATACAATCGATTATATGGAAGACCAATGCTATTGGAATATTCCAGGAATTCAATCATTTCCCTCTACCTTTAATGTTGCCTAGATTGAATGAACAGAATATTAATATATAAGTTATTTAAAAAGGTAAAATAATTATTACGCTGAAATCAGGTCTGTTTTTTTTTAAATTACACATTTACACAACGACAAAAGGTAAAAATTAGGCCAATACCATGACGGTCGCTTCTCAAGTGTCACAATTGCTATTCACCTGAACGGTGTTAAATTGGTCGTTTTAAACAAGATGGGCATGATAATATCCCAAAAAGAAGTAACATAGGTATTGATTATATGGAATTTATACCATTGGAATAAAGTCCATGAAGGTAAGTTTTTTTGTACTTAAGGTCAGATAACATGACCAAGAACATACCATGACCCGGTCTGATAACTTCTTTTGACTGCAATCGTGCAGATTGAAGAAAAAGTAATTTTACACTTAAATTAGAAATGTTCTAATTTGTTTATATATTATAACTTTGATAAATAAGCTATAATGTCCATTTCTTATTAAAAAAATCGTTATGTTTATCAGAACTTTGCTTCTGCATAGAAAGTTTCCTTTGCAACATGATAGTAAATGATAAATTCTACTGGAAATATTTTGTTGATCAAGTAAAGAGCAAACATTAGGATAAATTCATATCAAAAGTATAGAACTCGTTGATTTCTGGCCTTGATCACAAATTCATAGCAATTAAAAATAAATTGAAATTTCAAGAACGTTTAGATTTCCGGATGACTATTTGAGAAGTTTCAAAATTAATCTGTTTTCGGCTACTGTGTTGACAAACAATGTTGCAAAAAACGAACAAAATGTTGTCTAGCAAGTGATTCAGTGCATACTAGTATATCATATAACTACATGTCCAGGAACAATGATTGTTATAAGTGATATTAGAGAGGACTAGAGAAGAGCCCTTGCTTTTTGTTAAGGAAATTTGTATTATTTGACAGCATCCCTATTTAGTATTAAGAAGACCCAAGATAAGACATTATTGGAAAAGGGAAGCGAAAGTTATTAAAGAAACAGTTAAAAGAAAGCTATGCATAAGACAGAAATGATTGTTATCTTTAAAAAATTTACATAACCTTACATTCTCATGTATTTTATTGTGAAATACAGTAAATACCGTGTCATTTTTATTTAAATCTCTCGATATAGACAATTTTTCGAAAAGAATATATTACACCAAATAAGTTGGTGTAAGTAAAAAAAAACAACATCAAGCATCAACAGGAAGAACACCAACAAATAATAATGAAGACTAGATTTGCAATTACAAGCAATAGCCGAGGTCACCGCAGACAACCAATGTGATGATTCTACTTCATTCACAGCCTTAAAATCTTCCTAGAAATCAATTTTCGTCGAAATCGGACAAAGTTGAAATTTTGACGTATTTTAGCGGCCATCTTGGAAATAGCAGCCATTTTAATTTTTTCTTGCATAAATTCCCTCGTCTCATCTTATTATTTTTTTAAACAAAAAATAACTAATTATGCAAAGTAGTTCCTGAGATATTGAATCCTGAATTTTTAAACATAAAATGGCGGCCATCTTAAAAATAGTCTATAACTTGCTGAAATATTCAGAAAGATTAAAGTAGATTGCTTGAATCAAGAGCAATTTCAGATATTAAACGAATAGCTTCAACATGGGCAGATTTAGTTTCGGAATATGTTTGTTGCAATTGTGAACAACAAATACCAAGTTGTTGTTAATTTATGTTCTGCATATGCACATTTAGACAACTTTTGTTTCATTAGTGCAGATCAAACCAAAATATTTGGAAGTCAATTGACTGGAAACATGTTAAAGCTGATACAGACCAAATACTAGTAACCAAAAGGATTTAAATAAATAGGCCAAAATTAAGCTACGGACATGGAATGTGTTGTAGTAGGCTGTTTCACTTTTCATCTAGTTTAGTTATTTATAAACTTTTTTTTTACAATTTTAGATTAAACATAGATTTTTATGCGTCGTAAAAATATCAGTATGCTTGATGAAGATTCAAAATATCAAAACAAGTTCCAATACTATTAAGTGATGAAAGATTCTATGGCTATATGTATGAGGTTTCTGAATTGTGAAACTTGAAGCATTAAAATACGATATGGTATATCATTTTTATGCATCACCGATCTTAAAAAAGTTTTTATTGAAGTCACGGTCAGTGGTGTTCATTTAAATAAAAAGATGACATTAAACTTAAAATAAAGATGCCTTTTTCACTAAATGCATATGGCTACAGCTTGGGACAATCTTGAAACATCCTAGCAATAAGAGTATTATAAAATGGTTCTCCTCATTTTTGTTAATCACTTCCAGCATCTACACAATAATAAACAAACAAAACTCTATTCGACAATTGTCATATATTTCTCAGTTTGTTATAAAAAAAACTTCTCTTTGAATGATTGAAATTGTGGTCTTTTTGTCAATTAGCTCATATGGCACATATTGTCCTGCTTACGGGAGATAATCCAAATTTACTATCTGAACAAAAAATATCTGGTCCCCGCCGTGATAATGATATGGTGGAAACAGTCTATGTTTAGAGATACCGATTTGTTATATGATATCTCGTATCAATTAACATGTTTCTCTTATCTCTAATAGTCTATATCAGTGTGCCTTCACAGAGAATGTCTTTGCGATATTTCAATTTTTCCATCTATAGATAAAGGGGAAAAGGGGGGACCTTGACGTTTGTCTGATCATAAATCTATGGTCTGAATTTGTGACGAGTATGCCACAACCACACACAATCGTCTGTTCTGGAACACCTATACTATATTTACAGCATGTTATTTATTTATTTATTTATTCTTTTTTTGTGAAAGTAGAATTTAATTTTCATCAAGATGGGAAATATATTCAGTTCCAAACTATTTCGTTCAGCTAGACCCAATGCTTAATTTTTAAATGATTTTATTTCTAGCATGCTTTTCTAACCATAGCGTTCTGTTTGTCTATTTGGAATGTTTGTAGGTCTTTTGTTTTGTCTTACAAAGTATTTATTTTTGCTATAATGCACACCCGTTTATCCACAATCATAAATATTTTTACGTCGCTGTTCTATTTGGTCTTTCATTGCAAATATGACCCTACTGGCGGACCCAGTCTTCGAGAAAAGCCGGATTTCAGTCAGGTCCTAGAAAGAATGGAGGGGTCCAGTTGAGTTTTTTTTTCAATTTAAATTACACTTTTTCCCTGTAAAAAAGGGACTTTCAACACCCGGAAACACCCCACCTTTTTAAGCTGCCAATTTCTCCCGACCTGAAGCAGGTTCACATTAGTTCGGCACATGTATTCACGTGATTTTTTTTTACAAACTTTATTGATGTAAAGTTTTGAATGAAACCTTCCTATTAATATGCTAGGCCAGTGTACGCATACATCCGAATTATAGACATAGAAAGAACGTATAATGAACTTGGCTTAAAAACTTCATGCTATCATATTCATTTTAAGTTGAAAAATATATGTTATTCAACTTTTTAATTTTTCTATACTATTAATCTTTCCGCTGAGCTCTCAGTCCTGAAACAGTTCAATAAAAGATATTGGGTTAACATATGAGATGCACTTACATTAACCCGTCTATTAAAGCGTATTATGAACACAACATAAAAGCAAATCTGAAGTTGTACATTATTTTGACGTGGCTGTACAAAAGTTCTAGTTGGTTGAAAAAGGGGGGTTGGGGCTATACATGTTCAAGTATATTTGATAACAACATATTTGATTGATTGATTGAATATTGTTTAACGTCTACTCAGCAATATTTCAGCTATATCAAGACGAGAACAAGTTTGCTGATAAATAATCACTTTGGGGTATGGAAAGGGCCATGGGACGGGAAATTCTGACTGCCACTGGAAAAGTAGGGTGAAATCGTCAAGGGCGGGGAATTTAGCCTTGTAGCCGATCACCTACGGACCACCCCAAAAAGAGCTTGCTACAAGGGTTCTTTAACGTGCAGGAAGCGTGGCATTTCTCCCAACACGTGGACCTGAGTTTACATCCCATCCGAAAGATGGGTTGTGTATTTATTAATCCCGCACAACCACGGAATGGGTCCTATTCCTATATCCCGGGACCCTCGGGGTCAGCCTCCGTTTAGGAGGGGTCACGCCCCGCAAGCCGGAGATACTGGGTCCTATTTCTATATCCCGGGGTTCCCTCGGGGTCCTCTGTTAGGATGGCTCATACTCCAAGCTCAGAGGATGCTGCGGGCCTATTCTTCAGCCGGGACCGCGCACGGCGGACAACATATTTGAATAATTAATTAAAGGATATTTGCATTATCATGTAACAAACAAAGCCCCCTGCTATTGTATGCCCTCTCGTTGTTTCATAGAGATGATCGATTTTAGATAATTAGTAAACTATATATATATATATATAAGTCAAAGAAAGATGCAAACACAATCTGGTTATATTTGATTGATTTGCTGTTCATCAACAATGTCTATTCAATTTTAGTTTGTTTTCATATTTGAATCTAGGTTAGGTTCTCTTTTGCTTATTTGCTCTCATATAAATGCGATTGACAGCTACAATTTGTATCGGAAAATCTTCTTTTAGTTAAAGCACGAGCTATTATACATCTGTACCAAGGAACAAACAGTGTGAAATATTGAAATATATCGAGTATAGCTATACGTTTGTTCCATTCACATATTCGGACACGTAGTCAAGTTTAATAAAAAGAATTGCATATGTTGTACAATGCTGGAATAACATAGTCCCCGTAACTGATATATAATGTAATGTTTCCCGTCAAGAAGGTATCACATGCTCCCGACAGGCTCCTGATGAAAATGGGAAAGGTAATGTGGTGGTAGTGCAAATATTTTGTGTGCTTCAAGTGCCGCAGTGAAGGTCATGGTTTTGACGTCTTATTGCTTCGTACGGGGTATGATTTTTTGCATTAGTTCAACCAGGATAAATTCTTTTCTTTTACTTAAAAAAAACCTAAGAAGAATTTAAAACCACGTCTTCCACCTTAAACATTAAAGTTTGCAAATTTTTAAGCCAGATATGCATATTGATATGAAATATAACTGTAATGATTCTAAATATGTCACTGCAAAGTTTCTTTACGATTAGTTCAGAATTAGGGGTTTTACTATATGTCCGTCTTGAATAGATCCACTTTTTTAAAGGGTAACCAAACAAATAGTCCTCCTGGGTATACACTAAAACCCCACACAACATTCATCTGTTTTCCGACTAAATACAACACAAATACACCATCATTGTGCTTGAAAGTTAAAAAAAATCAATCAATCAATAAAATCATTGCATTGATTACAAAAATAAATAAAAAAATTCTTTTGCTAATATTGTACCATTTCTTTGATAAAAAAAACACGAAAAGAATTACGTGTTTCTATCTACTTACAAATAAAATATGATACTAGTAGACTGAATAAATAATTATGTAATTGTGTTTGAAATCACTGCGGGGGTAATGATAAATTGTCCGGATTGATTAGTTTTTGAAATATCTATTACATCTATAAGTGTTAATTGGCTGTCCAAAAATATGAAATTATTATATATCTAGTTGGAACATTCTGTAAATTTGTTACAGTTTATTTTTTTTTATTTCGGTGCATGTAAATCTGGGATGTATATTAAGTTGCCCTAAAAATTCGTTAACCGGACAATAGTAAGAAAATTTAGGCGCGCCATCCCCTTTCTCTTAAAATAAATACTTTTTTTTATTTTATAATTTTTATGTTTATTTGTTATTACTGTTTTCAAAATAATAATCATTTTAAAATTAAAACCATTATTAGCTTATGTTATCCGTCAAATTTACTTCTTGTCATGGAATTTATGTTCTATTTAAAAGAATCGCTTTGACTTTGATTTTTCGAGAAAAAAGTTTTTTTTTCAAAGTTTACCTCAAAAGTGACGGATCAATTTCAAAAGTTATTTTTATTTTGAAAATATGTTTGTATTCCCGAGCCTTTCTTCTTTACAATGATAACAAAACAAATATTGTAATTTTAGGAAATAAGATGCTTTTGTTGATCAAAAGTTTATAGTTTATACGTTTCGGAGTATATTCTATATACAAACTTCAAGCAAAATGGTACCAAATTTTAAATCAAAAGTGACGGATGAAAACATCAACTTATTTTGAATTGAAAACCATGTTAAGAAAGAGGAAAGATTAAATAATCTGAAAATAACAAAACAAAAAATGATATGCCTTCATGGGATCGGTGATTGCAATTTTTTATCACAATTACTATATAAATCTATATAGTATCTCTGATTTTTTGGCGCATGCGCAACAAGGGGGTGGACAATATGTGCCATATGTGTCGTCAGTATCTGTAAGTTAGAAAAATCGCAAAAGAGACCACTATCCATAAAAAAGTGGGTTTCTTATCATATTCGAGGGACCCACTATATCTAATTTACATAGGAGTTATGAATAATCATTTCGTGTTATCTTCAGCAATAAAATGTTTCAATAGATGTAGTCAAGGATGCCATGCGATCAACTATTTAGAAACTTATCTCAGTACGAATTGTTTAGACAAAATGTTCCTACTGTAATCTTGTTTTTGTACTGTTTTATTGCCAAAACCTTCAAATTTCACTGATAGAAGATAATTGTCCATTGTAAATAGTGATATATGCTACCATACATACTAATTACAGGCCTTTTAGATTTATTTTGGACATGTGATATTAGGTATTTGTAAACTGTATATATTTCTTCTTACAACTTCAGTCAAAATATTCCATTTCATCGCACCCCATATCACAAGGTAAGGTTATTTACATTATTTAATGACAGAAAAAAAAAGAAAAATTGTTGCATATATACTCGCATTTTAAAAAAGAAGCGAAACAATAGAGAATACTAGTATTTAATTTGTATAGATGCGACTCAATTAAGTGCCTTATTTATGTCAAAGTGCACATTATAGCAGTCAATTCACAGTCTTAAATAAGGCATTTAATCGAGTCGCATCTATACAAATTAAACGTTATTGACATAAATAAAGAAATTTTCTTGTCGCACTTCGGTCCCAGTGGATTTTGAAATGTTAAAAAAAAAATAACGTAGTCCATAGTGACATTCAGACTTACCACACTTCTACCTTAGCCACTACACTATGAACTCATTGGGGATACCGTTTGAGGAAACTTTGTGAGACACAATAAGAATATATCAATTATAATTATAGTAAAGATACCATGAAATAATTTTAAAGGCGTATAATTATATTAGCTGGAATGTGAATAAATTATCATACTCTGAGTGGTATATCTGTATAAGATCACCCTCTAGCATCTGGCATGCATATCGAATTTACATCTTCCAGTTCATTCGCTATTATTGTCTATTTGATTTCTATAAATCTCCAGAAATTTATTTTTACAAAATTTTTCAAATTTTTCTTGAAATATGTTTATATTATATCGATACGAACTCGGACAGCAAATTTATAATTTTTTATCCGTAATTTACCCATTAGGTGTATATATTTTTTAAGCTAAAAATATTGTAGGGATGAGTTCGATTGATGTAACGTACTTGCTCTGTAAACAAAAACATGTGCCTTTAATGTAAATACACTTAACCATGTGACTAAATAATTTACATGTCAGATAGTTGCAATCTAGTCAGGCAAGGTTGAGATTGGACATAAATTTGAATAACAATGGTTTGAACATACATTCTACCAGACTGTCTATATATGTACTTTTGATGCATGCTTGTAGCATTGACGACTTCTTTTCCTTTGCAATTGTAAGACAAGACAAAGAAATAAAACGAACTGTAAATATACTGAAATATTTAAAAAGAACTTATTAGTTTACCTAACAGATAAATATTAAACATACTTTTGTACAAGTGATAGAAGTCAAGAAGTTTTGTTTTAATTCTATCAGTTTTAAGAAGGCTTCAAGTCTCCCTGGACTATTTCTTTGTTTTGTTACTTTTTTTGCCTTTTTCGGAGGGGGTCGTTTTTTAATCTTTTAATTTTACTTTCCAATGCTATAATATTACTATTTAAAGATGAGTTCTGATAGATTAATTCAATGTCTCTGACATTGCATTTCATAAGAAATAAACAACATTGAATGTTTCCCCATTACTTCTCAGTAATGATAAACATAACTTGATTAACCAGTTTAACTTTAATTGACATGTAAATTATCATGTCACATGGTTTGTAACTGTTTACATCAAGTCACATGTTTGTCTTATACAGGAAGTAAGTTACATCAATCGAACTCACCCATCAGTTTATTTTAGCTTTGGAAAATAAAATTAACATAGGCACCTAATAGGTAACTTTTTTAATTACGGATAAAAAATTACAAAATTTGCTGTCTGAGTTCGTAAATATAATATGAACATATTTTGCTACAAAAATTGGAAAAAAAATTGTGAAATTGATTTTTAGGAATTTTTTTCTGGAGATTCATGGAAATCAAATGGACTATAAAGGGCATGTGATCGATACAGTAACTTCCTTGATAGAACACAGTTGCTCACAAATAGGCTACTTAAACAAGGGTATGCTACATGAAACTCGAAGTGTTCCCTCCAGCAGTTTTACGGTCGACATCACCATCTTGTGTACCGATCACTGGTACTTGTGGACAGGACCCTACATGTGCCTCGTATATGGGGGTCCGCCCACTATGCAAATTTTTTGTGGAAAATGTTATATTTGTCTATTTACTGACATTTCCTGGTGGGATATATGGCTCACGTACTCTCAAACAGTGTCGTGAGTCCACACGGGTTTAGTAACATTTTCCACAAAAAATTTGCATAGTGGGCGGACCCCCACATACCGTACGAGGCACATGTAAGGTCCTGTCCACAAGTACCTGTCGTACCGATATGGGATATCTGTTTCCCAGATGACAACAGATCTTTCCCTTTAAAAGCTTAATTGTTGTTTCCTCCACTGGATTTGACCTTACTACCGGATTTGACATGTTCAACACGGTGGGTGTTTTATAAGAAGCAGGCGATACTTGCTCTACCGGTGCTCTGATCTCCCTCATGGTTTTTTTTATTGGGTTGATGTTGTTCATCTTTGTATGTGTGTTTGCGTCTGAATTTCCTTTTCTGTGTCGTATTTATTTTATGTCTCCGTTTCTTTGTTTTTCCGATGTTGCCATTGTCCTTGGATTATTCGTTATAGATTGACGATTGACTGTTACTTTCTTGTACAGACATGACATTTGAAAACTATTACTGAAATTGAATGTTATAAAAGAAATGAGTATGTTGAATAATTCTAATGATTACACTTGCCCAAGTAGTGATTATGAATAAATAAATGAATGGATGAATGATGCAAGGCAAGTGTACTTATCTTTAATGTAATATTTCTTTCTATATTAAGCAATGCATATCACTGTCTTTACTAATCCATGTAACTTCTTCGAAATTATGTTAACGATAGAACATCCACATAAACCTATTTCATTGTTACTAATATTCTGTATTGAAAAGATATCAAAAGGAAAAATTAATCATTAAACAACAATTAGAAAACTATCCAGTTTTAGGAATAAGTACACAAACATTAAGCAGTTGTTATATCAAAAAACAAAGGGAATCGTCTATTTGAAGATATAACTCTGAAAATAATAACTGAAATATTCACAGTAACAACAAAGGGATATGGAGTAAATACAACTGAGACAAAGTCTCTACAAATACATGGCAAAACTAAATGGAACAACGCTTTTATTGTTGTCCTTCATCTCGAAGTCACCATGAGGCCTTCAACAATGACCTTTTCTTATACCTAATAGTAAGTCCAAGACGGTTTGAGCGGAATCCATCGCTACATGTCGAGAAACGCTACATCTATGTCTTTTTAGACGTTGATCCATAGATGTGGAATCGTCAACAAACACAAACTTAACTAGAAAACACGAGGGGACTTTATAAACATAAGTGGATGATATAAATCGGATAATGGCTTTTATGAAATAAAAACGATACGCTAGGCTATGGAATAGCCTTGGATAGAAAATTGCGTGTTTGATTGACAAGGGCGTGGTACGTGGCTCATGATGTATTTGTATTACTCAAATCAATACTTAAGTAAGCCTTTCTCGGTACTTCTTTGTAATTTCTTCTATTGGTCTGCACATGTGATAAAACAGTCAGTGATGCGATCAAATCTCTATTTTTTTAAAACAGCAACCCAAAGTAGTTTTGTGCTTTTTCTTTCTTTTTTTTCATTTTGTTTTTGCATTCTCCTAGGGTAGTTCTTTATTCTTCCGCAAAAAAAAAAAACGCAATTCTATCTCTTTCCACCTTTCGTTCTCCATTGCCTAAGTACCCGGGCCTAAGTATCTCCACAAACTACAATCACGCTTTGTTTAACACAATTATAGTATTTGTATATTATTGATTATTGCACAATACCTCATCTTTATTTATTAACTTCTGGTTTTAAATTTATACATTACTGTTCTTATTCTTTTTATCATTTCTATATTTATTCTTTTTATCATATCTATATTTATAAATCTGGCTAAGCGAAATTGCAATACCAATCCTATCATCCTCTACAAACCTGTTCCCAGTACCACCTATAGTAAATGTTTATAATACCTTTCAACTTCTACAAGGAAACAGAAATATTAAACCCCGCCCCGTTTTATCAAGACGAAACTGGAAGCCATTTTGATTCTCGAGAATCTGAAATTCCTATTGGTCAATAGTTTTCTGTGCATGCGTTCTCCTCTCTGCGCAAGCGTACTCCTCACTTCACCCCAAGAACTATCTATATAGCTAGGCTATTCCATAGCCTAGCTAATTAGTAAAGTGTTCTTACAATTGCTGTAATCAATTGCCTGACAAAAAAGACTAATAAACCGCCGCAGCAGGTTTGCGCCTGTCCTAAGTCAGGAAATTTATTAAGCCTTTGTGTGTCTTGTCTGTTTTCTAGTTAGTTTACTTTATGTCTATTTTATTGGAGTCTAGGATGATGTTTATTTCGCTGGATTTGATTACTCTTTATTTAGGGGCCGACTCCAACTTGCCGTTGGGTGTGTGGTTTCTTCGCCGTTCATTGAAGTTCTTATGGTGGCTTTGAGTTGTTATACTCCCCTTTGGGTCGTTGTCACTTTGACACATTCCCCGTTTCCCTTCTTTTTTCTAATGTAAGACGATCACAACATTTAAACAACCACAAGGTACTCATCGGGCCATAACTTCTTTAAGGTGGTTTGGTGTCCAAAACTGCACATGGTTTGGGTGTCTAAAACTGCACATCCATCTTGCGCATTTAATGAAAATTGAAATTTACCATCAAAATTATGTCAAAATCATTTTGAATCTTTTATTCAAAATGAATATGATAGAATAGGGAACATTTATGCTCCAAGTGTGCAAAATGTGTCACTTTTTGAAAGACTCCTTGTATGACAAACGCGATGACTTCACTTTTCCAATAGTAAACTTCCCTTTTCTTTGTGGCAACATTAAAAAAGCACCAGCACATGGAGTTTACATCTCACAACTCATTCGCTATTCAAGGGCTTGTGATCGATACAGCGACTTCGTTGATAGAGCCCAGTTGCTTACAAATAGACTACTTAATCAAGGGTACGTTACCAAAAACTTAAAGTCATCACTACAGAAGTTTTACGGCCGACATCACGATCTTGTCGATCGTTACGGGATATCTGTTTCCCAGATGACAACAGATCTTTCCCTCTACAACTAAAGTGTGTTTTACTCTATCGGATTTGACTTTACTGCCGGAGTTGACATGTTCAACACGGCGGGTGTCTTATAAGAAGCAGGAGATGCTTACTCTACCGGTACACCTGATCTCACCCATGGTTTTTATTGGGTCCGTGTTGTTCATCTGTATGTGTGTCTTCGTTTTTCTTTTTTGTCCCGTACTCAAGTGGTGTCCTTGTTTCTTAGTGTTTCCGATGTTGCCTTTGTCCATGGATTGTTCGTTCTTTGACTGACGGTTCGGTTCTCACTTACTTTATTCAGGGGAGATAATTATAAAGAAACAATACAGGACAAATCAAATTTCATGATTTTTTTTCCAAAAACGTGATCGGTGACCCCTATTTTTTTATTTTATATTTCAAAGAGATTTATTTGACACACACCTTTTACTACATTTTCACCAAAATCTATCGTTTTATTTAGATGAAAAATTTTAAAATTGAATTTTCTCCCTATAGACTATATTAAAGAGGTCGAAATCTTGCTATTTTCAGTAGCTTCTCCCGCAAAATTAAGCCAATTCTTTGTGCATGGACATTGTAAGCGTCTAATACCATTCATACATAGAATAAAAGCCCTGTCCTTGATAAACTGGAGTTTTCTATGTATCTTGTGAGTTTTTGTCACATGTACATTCACTCCATATCCTTTCATTTTTCCTTTAGTGAAATGCCCAATAGTCTTAACGTGTCTGAATGTTATTACTAGTGAAATGCCCATTAGTCTTAACGTGTTTGAATGTTTTTACTCGGCCATAGTAATCCTTTTTGTTCATAAAAATGAGAAAATCAACAAAATGATTATAAAATTTATAGAAATTTCCAAAATATTCTTTGTTCCCATCCTTTCCACCACATTTTCATGAAATAACAAAATACCAAATTTACTGTAAAGATACACTAAAAGCATGTTGGTGCTACGAGATCAGTGATAAATGAATTCTATACTAATTAACCTACTAGTATCATATTTGATTTGTTTTATTTCAACAAACGAGCAGATAATTAGCAGGCAATCATGTATCCTGTTTATGTTGGTACAATTCGCCGTTTCATCGTTTTGGGTAGAGCGTACAACAAAATATATTGATTCGGTAAGAATGTAAATAACTTAACGTCATTGGTTGAAAATCGATTGATCGTACACATCACTGCTCCCACGATCCCTTAGTTTCTGAAACGGCGAATCGTGTAAAACGTAAAAAACTGAAACCAGAAACTTTAAGAACTGATGATATTTTAAGACAAATAATCAGAAAATATATATGTTTGTATGTATAAGAAATAAGAAAACCATTTACACAAAGACAAGAAATACAAGACCATATGGTGACCCCTAGATGTTTTGTTTGGGTCGTTTTAACCTGGATATGGGATGTTGTCTCCTTGACATTTACCCCATTTCCTTTCTTTTTCATAAAAAACTAGATGTTGTCGGAAACGACAGCTATCCCCGCACTCCCTGTTTGACACAGAAAACAGTTGTTATACACCCTTGGCAGAATTTTTTTCATTATCTTTGAAATCTACCTATTGATAGTCATTATTGTTACTAAAAGAATTCTAGGATATATGGTTGCTAAGTAGAATTCCAAAAAATAAGTGGTCTTTGAGACTTTCAGGAAATTTACCAAAATTGGAATCAAATATTTTTGAAATCCAATTTATGAAAATGTTCGTCCTAAACTACACAAACATTTTAAGTATGGTTGCTAGGTAGAATTCCAAAAAATAAGTGGTCTTCGAGACTTTCAGGAAATTTACGAAAACTGGAACCAAATATTTTTAAAATCCTATTATGAAAATGTTCGTCCTAAACTACAAAAACATTTTAAGTATGGTTGCTAGGTAGAATTCCAAAAAATAAGTGGTCTTTGAGACTTTCAGGAAATTTACCAAAATTGGAATCAAATATTTTTGAAATCTAATTGATGAAAATGTTCATCTTTAACTACACAAACATTTTAAGTATGGTTGCTAGGTAGAATTCCAAAAAATAGGTGGTCTTTGAGACTTTCAGGAAATTTACCAAAATTGGAACCGCCTTTCAGAATCGTAAGTTATCAGAATTTTGCTTTTTACCAAACACTTGTCAGAATATAATATAATATGCCAAAATTAAAAAAAAATATGTGTCTTTGACATTTTCAGGAAATTTACCAAAGTTTGAACCGGAACCAAAATTCCAAAAAGCTTATTGCAAATCTATAGACTATATGCAACAAAAAATTCTGCATACAGATTTGATCCCTAAATCCAAAAATTTAGGAGGAGTTTGCGTCACATGCCACATGTGTCTAATCCACATCTTTTGGTCTTTGTTTAAATTGACATCATGGGGCCTCTTGTTTGCACCAAGACCAATATCAAAAATCCGAAAGCTTATTGCGCATCTACAGACTATATGCAACAATTCTATAACAAAATTAAATCCATAAATCCATAAATGTAGGAGTTTGTGTCACATGCCACATGTGTAAAAATTGACATCATGGGGCCTCTTGTTTGCACCAAGACCAATATTGAAAATCCGAAAGCTTATTGCGCATCTGCACACTATATGCAACAATTCTACAACAAATTTAAATCCCTAAATCCAAAAATGTAGGAGGAGTTTGAGTCACAAGAAAAGTGTGACGGACGGACGGACGGACAGACGGAGGGTATAACATTATCCCCGAACTTTTTTCGAAAGTGCGGGGATAAAAAGGTTTTATGTTTTACTCTCCCTCGCAATACGAAAATATGTCATAAAAAAGACTCACGTATAGACCTCTTTTTCCAAACTTTGTCTAAATTTTTGTGCGATGCAGAAACGGGACAGATAAAGGGGAGGTTTGGGTGCCCATAAACCGGCTTAACCCTACTGCTGGCTTTTGCTTGTGCCGGCTGTCCCGAGTTCCTATCGTTGTTTACGTTTGTATTTTGTCTTATTGATGTTTTTCCTGTGCAGTTTGTGGCATGTTATTATAATTTTCAGCCTTTCTAGATGTTTCCTGTTGTCCCTTTTGTTTCATGTCACAAATTTTTCGGACTCGGGTACTAGAAAGAAACTTATTTTTAGCTCGCCTGGCCTAAAGGCCATGTGAGCTTTTGCCATCACTTGGCGTCCGTCGTCCGTCCGTCCGTCCGTCCGTAAACTTTTCACATTTTGGCTATGTCCTCTGAAACCACTGAACCAATTTCAATGAAACTTTACAGGAATGATGTATGGAAGGTCCTTTACTTAGTTTGCCGAAATTTTTCCGATCTGCCAAAAAACATGGCCGCCAGCGCTGAACTTACATTTATGGTAAAAGCATATATTTGCTATCTCCTCTGAAGCTACTGAAGCAAATTGAACCAAACTTTACAGGAATGATGTATGGAAGGTCCTTTACTTAGTTTGCCAAAATTTTTTCGATCCGTGAAAAAACATGGCCGCCAGCGCAGAACATACTTATGGTAAAAGCATATATTTGCTAATTCCACTGAAGCTACTGAAGCAAATTGAACCAAACTTTACAGGAATGATGTATGGAAGGTCCTTTTCTTAGTTTGCCGAAATTTTTTCAATCCGTGGAAAAACATGGCTGCCAGCGCAGAACATAGTTTAACATGTGACCCTATGGGAAACGCATATATTTGCTATCTCCTCTGAAGCTACTGAAGCAAATTGAACCGAACTCTACAGGATTGATGTATGGAAGGTCTTTTATGGAGATTGCCGAAATTTTTCCGATTCCGTTAAAAACATGGCTGCCAGCGTAGAACATGGTCTAACATGGGACCCTAAGGGAAAAGCATCTATTTGCCATCTCCTGACGCTACTGGAGCAAATTCAACCAATCTTTACAGTAAGGATGTATGGAAGGTACTTGGATCTGACAAAAAAGATGGCCTCCAGTGCAGAACATAGTTTAACATTAGAGCCAGAAATGAGATAACCATCTTTATAATCATCATCTCTGAAATGTATAGAAGGTGCTTTGCAAAAATTATTCATTTGAATAGGATCAGACAAAAAAACATGTGTGCTAATGAAGAACATAGCTAAACATTTGACCCCATTGGTAAGGAAACATCTTTTTTAGTCATGTATGGCGTAGAAGCATTTTGCCAGGTGAGCGACTCTGAGCCTCTAGTTACATTTCGTTTAAGTGTAAAAAGAGGATTTAATTTCATTAAAGCAATATTTGTCGATTGATTACTCAAAAGTTGAAACAATAGTAACATTTTGTGGAAAACGTTATCAAAAAGCCAACAGAAGAATTGATTTCAAAATTTTAAAATATTTTTATGATTTTGTGGAGAAGGCAAACAATTTACTATTGGAATGTAGCAACTGTATAATTATGACTGCTAAACTGGACTTCTATTTTAAGGACGGCATATGACAATTTTGTGGGAAGAAGCTTATGTCGACGCAGAACATAAAGCTTTCTGCACCTTTATTCAATCACGAGATTATTTTTCACAACTCTTTTACCGGCAAGTATAAGAACATTCTCGTTCTTTGAAGAATTTTCTTTTTGAAGTGTCATGGAGAATGGATAATGGACCAAATAGCTGGTTAATACTATAGTCAGTTTTTCCAATATATCAAGGTTATTTTTTTCACAGTGTTCCTACATACAAGTTACGAATTTTCGATTAGAAATGTCTCAGAAGGTAAGTAGTAATGCAATGTTTCCTTTTCAAATTTCGTTGATATATATTTTACGAAAGGATATGGAGTAAATGAACATGAGACCATAGCACATATGTTTGTACACAAATGTTTGTTCCTTAGGAATAGTAATGGTACTTGATAAGAAGAATACCAATCAAAATTTAATTATGTTTCAGTAGTACATTGAGTACATTATTCACTTTCTCCACAAAAAAGAAGTGACAAATCCCTATCACTCCTTTTTGTTTTGATTATATATTCTTTTAAGAAAAAAAAATAATGAATAAAAAAAACTTATTAAGATCGTATCTTCCTTATGCAGTTGAATAGCGTTTTCCACAAGCTGGTACTAAATATTTTAACTTTATATCCTATGATATTGTGATAAAAATTTGATGTCGTCTTGGTTGTAAAAATTCAAACGTTGACTAATTCCTAAGTTTAAAAAAATCAATTTTTAGTGCACTTCTTTGTTTCTTTATGTATTTTTGAAAATTCCTCTTGAAATATTATCAGGGCATAATGTTTTATGAGTTTTATATGGTTGTACCTAACTTTACTCTACATAATAATCTACTAAATTTTGTAATAGTTAAACACAATATGAATGTATCAATTTTCCCCATAACAGGTGATACACACATACCAGGAGACAATTAACTTTGTCGCTGAAGTTAATATGAACATATCAATGTCAGTTTTTGAGTTGAACATGAGACTGGAATATATGTTACCTACGCCTTTGTGCACTTTGTAATATTCCTACTGCTTAAGGTTTGTGTTCTTTATCATACCCCCGCTTTAGTGGGCGGTATATAGTGATCATGATGTCTGTCCGTCCGTCCGTTCGTTCGTTCGTTCGTCCGTCCGTCCTTCCGTCCGTCGGTCCGTTCGTTCATCCGTCCGTACCTACTTTGTGGCGACAACTTCTCCTAGACCACTTCATGAAATTCACTGAAGCTCTCACAGAATGTTTAGTACTTATTGCCATTGTGCACCTGCTATTTGAAAATTTGATTAGATTTTTTTTTCTGGAATTCAACGGAGAGGCGGGAGGTATGATATTAGTGAGCTTTGCTCACAGTTTTTCCACAGTTTTTCTAGACGTAATCATGAGCTAGGGATGTTTTCTTTTTTCAAGTTGTCCTTAATTTGTTATACATATGAATTCTAAAACAAGCATTATTCAGTAACAAGACGTGTTTGTGTCGCATTTGTAAGGAATAATTTGACATGTTGTTAGATTTGACATGCTGTATAGTCTCAAGATTGGTTTTATAGAAGGCTGTAAATGCTATCCCTTTTCACATCTATTTTTTTTTCTTGAGTATTGAATTTCAGTACCAACTGATATTGCATGTAATTTGTAAATAAAAAAAACTTATTAACTTCAAGATGAAGAACAACAATAAAACTGTTGTTCCATTGCCTGGTTCTACCATGTTTTTGTGGAGACATTGTTTCAACTGCATTTACTCCATATCTTTTCATTGTTTATTTGTGTTAAATTCCTTTATATTTACGTAAATAAAAATGAACAATTTGCAATAATGTAATTGTAATAACAGTAAATTGTTTTGCAAATCATAATTACCATTAGCATGGTTTTATACATACTGAAAGCTTTTTCTTATTGATGTTTTTTTCTTTAAATATCGAGCAACCAACTTTGTTTATTTCAATACACATTATTACATTTTTGTATTTGAAATCACTGTTAATGATAATATTATCACTGTTAAATTTTCTTCACATTTAGCTTTTAAATAAATTTTATTTCCATTTTTCTAGACCCTTTTTTTTTTTTTTACAAAACAGCACTGTTTAGTGTAATGCTAATGTGCATGTATTATGACTCTATTATGACATTATGAGCTTGTGTACAGAAATTGATATATAGTGTCATTTGCTTTGATTGGTGTTTCTGCCAATGTCGTTAAAATGCATTGGGGTTGCCTGTCTTGGGTTAATCTGATTTCTTCCGGCAACATTACTGTTTTGGTTTCTATTGGGACGAAAATTACCAGTGTATGAATTATTGTTGTTCGGAACTTGTGCAACAGTGTTCTGATTTCTGACTACCTGTACTCTACAGTTGATGACCGGATGGGGGTTGTCGCATCTCAAGCACTTATGTAAATAACGACAATAAGGTAGATTGCAAGAGCCCTTATTATTATATTCATAACACTTTCTGTTTGTGGCGTTTGTGTAAGAATGAATTGGCTTATATGTGTTATTTGAGGAATGTATATACAAGAGCCACAATTCCTGATCGACCATACCCCAGGGCATACCAGGGTTAACGGCCTTTTTTAGACGAAATTGTTGGTCGTAGTCCCTCCAGCCTAGACTACTACCACGGTTCGCCCCGAGTTTTATTGTGTATATGTATTTAAGCAGTCCTTGTGTACATTCTGGGTGTGCAGCAGTATAAATGCTCGTGTAAACAAGAAAAACATCGATCCATGTATTTATGTCATTTATTGCTTTGCTTGGTTTTGGTTGTAAAATTAGTTGACCAGAGCTGTTTATTCCTACAGGAGTAGCATGTGTATTAAATATAGAAGCTGACGAGTTTGTTAGCAAACTGCCGAGGTCAATATACTCTCCATTTATTATTTTGTCCTTTTGATTTTGTGATACGTTTGTGCCCAACTTGAAGTTATTATGTATGCTATTGATAGGAATAGGCATAGTGCTTTCACTGATAGGTGTAGGAATTGTGCTACCACATGCATTAACAGATGAAGTTACATCTGTAGTTAAATTTATAATAGAATTAGAAGCAGACAATGTACCTTGATTGACTGGAATGGCTGAATCAGGGGATACAGCAAATGAGGGTGAAGTCTTTAGGGCATTCACGGTCTGAATTATTTCATTTCTAACTTCCGGCATGATCTTTGATGAAACTTCTTTTGCAATAATATCTGGATTAACTATGCTGCTGCTTGTAGTAACCGGTATTTCTACTGCAGGTGTCTGTTGAACTTGAATGGGTTGTTGGTAGGCTGCTGTCGAAGTTTTTTCAGCTATACGACGTGACCGTTTTCTAAGAGCATATGGACTTTTAGATACTCGTTGGGACATCCTCGGCGTTTTCCCCATCTTCTATGCACTGCAAAAAACTAACTTAATTATTAGCTTAATTTATGCAAAATAAAAGGGTTTAAATGTTAACTAAAATTAACGATTATGTCAATATTTGGACACATTTCAAAACTTACCGACTAATAAATATTAACGTTTTTTTTTT
>MJUU01003266.1:18269-31390 GCA_002080025.1 Modiolus philippinarum | reverse complement strand
GCGAAAGCTGATGCTGCAAAGGCCATAATTGCATTTGAGCAGAAAAAAAGTATTGATGGTTCAACAAGAAACCGAAAGGAAAGCCCAACAAGATGCCGAGAGGACTCGGCAAGAGGCCGAGAGGACCCGGAAAGAGGCCGAACGACAAGCCCAGTATGAAACCGAACTCACGATACTAGAGATGCACAAGGAAGCTGCCAAGCTTGACGCAGAGGCCCGTGCATATGAGCGGGACGAAGACGAGAACGGCAGATCACAAAGGCTTCCGGAAGAAACCGAAGACCCGCTAAAAAGAGTCGCAGACTTTGTAAATACCCATTTACACAACACTCCTGGGCACGATGGGACAGACGAAAACTATGGAACTACCGGGAGTAATCCCGTGACAACTGTTACTCAAACAGTAACTTAGAGTGCTCTCACTGACCAACAGCAAGTTGGATTAACAACTCCTGTAAGGACCACTACCGTAAGGTTGAGCAAACAACAAGATATGGAAACCCAACATGGCTATAGCGGATATCCACGCGTCACTTCAACACCGTATCCACAGCATCAGCAACATGACGATCACGGTTATCAACCCGTACAATCACATTTGAATCGGGAGGCTCCCGAATTTAGACCAGCAACACCAGTAACTCCAGAACAGACCTTTACTACTATTAGACAAGGTTACTTGTAACTATTAGACAAGGTTACAAGCCAGTCAACTGGCCATCAGCCTGACAGCTCAGTTACAGCTATGACAAACTTCATGCTGCGAAAGGAACTATTCTTGAAAAGTTTGACAATCTTCAACGAGAGACCAGAGTCTTATAATATGTGGAGGGCAAATTTTGAGTATGTTGCCCACGAGCTCCAGATACCAGCGAAGGGACAACTAGATTTACTGGTCCAATATCTTGGACCGGAGTCCTCAGAAGACGCAACTCGACGGCCGATGACCCCACAAAAGGCTTAGATACACTGTGGAAAAGGCTCGACATCAGGTACGGTTCTCCGGTGATGGTTGAACATTCATTAAAGAAAAGAATAGACAGCTTTCCAAAGATAACGAATAGAGAACCGAAACGCCTATTCAAGTTGTCAAACATTCTGACAGAGATCGAAAACACCAAATTGAAACCCAGATTTCAGAACCAACTTGATTATTTCGATTCAACGTCGGAGATAAATCCCATTGTAAGCAAATTGCCATATGGGTTACAGGACAAATGGTCGACACGGTCGTCAAAGTACCAGGCCACACATCACGTAGAGTTCACTCCCTTTACGGAATTTTCCGCGTTCATTAGGGAAATGGCTGAATTCAGCTTTCAACTATGACTTAGAGCCATCTGTTACAAATCAAAGAAGGAGTACGGCGGGGAGACCCCCCCCCGCACCCAGTGCTAAGGTAAATGTACACAAGACAAATGTGGACAAACAGACATCTCAAGGCAATCAAAGTGGTCAGTCGACACTTGAACGCTGCATTATTCATAAAACAAAACATTCATTGAATGAGTGTAGGGGTTTCAAAGCAATGCCGCTTGAAGAACGAAGAAAGCTCTTGAGAGAACACAATGTTTGCTTTAAATGTTGCGACTCTGACAGTCATCTGAAAGACATCAGACATCTCAAGGCAATCAAAGTGGTCAGTCGACACTTGAACGCTGCATCATTCATAAAACAAAACATTCATTGAATGAGTGTAGGGGTTTCAAAGCAATGCCGCTTGAAGAAAGCTCCTGAGAGAACACAATGTTTGCTTTAAATGTTGTGACTCTGACAGTCATCTGAAACGGGATTGTACTTCCCGTGTAAAATGTGGAGAGTGTGGCAGCGATAGCCACGCTACAGCCTTGCATCTTGATACAAAAAGGGCTACGGATAAACCTAAAGGATCCCCAAAACAGCATGGCGGGGAGACCCGTAGTAAATCAGAGAATCAAGACTTTGATACAGAAGTAAGCTCAAGATGTACCCAAATATGCAAGTCGAACTACTCTGGGAAGTCGTGTGCAAAGATCTTGCCCGTGAATGTTTTCCATCGGGACAACCCGGCTAAAGTCATCAAAACATATGCCATAATCGACGAACAGAGCAATCGTTCTCTAGCTTCACCCAGCTTTTTAACATCTTTGAAGTGGCAGATAAACCGGAAAGCTACACAATGTTTACATGTTCCGGCAAACAGACAACGTATGGAAGGCGTGGTGACGGCTTTATTGTACGGTCCATGAGTGGAGATACAGAAATGAAGCTGCCAAAACTGGTTGAATGCAATTAAATCCCAGATAATAGGGACGAAATCCCGACGCCAGAAATTGTGGATGCTTATCCGCACTTGAAAAGTTTAAGACGTCACATATTACCAGTTGATGAGGCCTGTGAAGTCACGTTACTCATCGGTCGAGACTTAATTGAAGCTCACCACATCAAAAGGAGCATTTATGGATCAATTAAGGCACCGTACGCACAGCAGTTAAGACTAGGATGGGCTATTATTGGCGAAACCTGTCTTGACAAACAACACATCCCCCGTGAAGTGAAAGTAATGAGGACCCACCTCCAACCGTCGGGTAGAGCTTCTATACTTAGACCATGCCAGAGTGGGTTTGAAATTAAAGATGACCCGATCTCAGCATATGAGCCAGAAATATTTGTTCAGACCAAAGACGACGAGAAGATCGATATGTCCCATGAAGATAAGGTTTTTATGAAGACCATGGACCGGGAGTTTACACGGAACTCTGATGGGAATTGGGAGGCACCACTCCCGTTCAAGCCAACAAAACAATCTCTTCCTGATAACAGGCCACAAGCAGCCAGAAGGGCAAGATTGTTGGACATCAACTTAGCCAGAAATCCCACAAAGAAGGAACATTTCCTTGAGTTCATGGATAAGAAACTAAGTAACAACCAGGCGGAGATTGCACCTCCGTTGCATCAAGATGAAGAACGTTTGTATTTGCCATTGTTCGGGGTATACCATACCAAGAAGCCCGAACAGATCAGAGGCGTCTTCGACTCGTCAGCAAAGCATGATGGTGTATCGCTCAACGATGTAATGCTTACCGGACCCGACTTAACTAAAGTTTATTGGGTGTCCTTATCAGGTTTCGGAGAGAAATGATTGCTATAACCGGTGATATACAACATATGTTCCACTGCTTCATAGTGCGGGAAGATCACCGGAAATATCTTCGTTTCTTCTGGCATGAAGACAACAACGTTGACAAGGACCTGATTGAGTACAGGATGAGAGTACATGTGTTCGGGAACAGTCCATCCCCAGCCGTAGCCACACTAGGACTCAGAAAAACAGCCAAGGCAGCAGAACAAGAGTACGGAAGTCACGTGATAAACTTCGTTACCAGGGACTTTTATATAGACGACGGTTTGACCTCATGTCCGACACCGGAAGAGGCTATCAAGGTCATGAAAGACACACAGGACGCCCTAAAGAAATACGGGATCCTACGTCTTCACAAAGTGGCATCTAACAGTCCTGAGGTAGTGGAAAGATTTAGATCTTGACGCAGATGAGAAACCGCTGCAACAAAGCCTTGGTTTGAACTGGGACGTGAACACAGACAACTTCCTGTTCGTTTTGTCAGACGACGAAAAACCAGTAACTAGAAGAGGGATACTATCGACAGTCAATAGCATCTTTGATCCACTGGGATTCCTCTCTCCCGTAATAATCCAGGGAAAGTTGATACTTAGAAAGCTAGTTTCGGAAACCGTAGACTGGGACGAACCAGTTTCAGAAGACATAACATCAGAATGGATAGCACGGAGAGATAGTCTGAAAGCTCTGGAAACTCTCCGGATCAAACGACCAATGGTAATCCATTTAAGCAAGGCCAGAGTGCGTGATCTTCCCGTATATTCTGACGCATCTGGAAAGGCAATTGCTGCAGTAGCCTACTTACGAACAATCAATGGAGATGACGAAGTTAATGTTGGCTTTGTTTTTGGAAAGGCAAAAGTTGCTCCTACCAGTGGGAATACAATCCCGAGATTAGAACTATGTGCGGCCGTATTAGCGGTCGAAATAGCCCAATGTGTGCTAGACAACATAGATGTTCCAATTGACACTGTTACTTACCATACAGACAGTAAAGTGGTTCTTGGCTACATCAACAACGAGATCAGACGTTTCCATACATACGTTGCCAACAGGGTGGAACGTATCCGGAAATATTCAGACCCTGACCAATGGAAGTATGTTCCAAGTGAACGTAACACAGCAGATTCAGCAACAAGATCTGTACCTGCTCAAGATATCAGCACATGTGAGTGGTTGTTGGGGCCTAGACAGTTATTGAAATGCAACGATCAGAACACGACAGTTGAACACACATAATTTGGTAGACCCTGACAGTGACCGGGAGATAAGAACGAAGGCCAAATGGTTAGAAAAATACTCAGACTGGAATAGGTTGAAATCTGTTGCTTTATATCTGCTCCGTTTCATACGAAACTGTAGGAAAGATGCAGCGGCAGATAATGTCCAAGATGAGAAATCAGCAGCAGAGATGGTATTAATCAGAAGTGTTCAGACTGAAGTATTTGGCGAAGAGATCGATCAACTCATGAAGGGACAGACACTCCCAAAAAGAAGCCCGCTTTTGGGTCTCAACCCATTCTTGGACAATAACGGTCTTCTTAGAGTAGGTGGGCGCATTGTTCACTCAGACCTGCCATTGAAGGAGAAAAGACCAATTATTGTTCCTGGAGGTCACCACTTATCAACACTGATAATACGACACTGTCATGAGCAGGTTGAGCTCCAAGGACGCCACTTTACAGAGGGCGCTGTTAGAACATCAGGTTTTTTTTATAACAAGTGGGAAGGCCACAGTGTTCACCAGGCCTATCACAGAGCTGGTTCATCTGGTCGACTGTGATGAATGAACCGAGTTGTTGAGTGTGTTTCGACACGCATACTGCTCCTTTTCCTTTTCAGCTTATGGAAATGGCATGGTATGGTGTGGAATGGTATGGTATGGTGAAGAATGGTATGGATAATGGTGTGATATGGTGGTGTTATCCGTTAGACGTGAATCCGACCTTCCGATGTGAGAACTGTAAATATGTATAGTGACACTTATTTATTTTATGTTACACTTCGTTTAATGTGAATTTCCGGAAGACTTCCGTGCTCACGTGAGCAAGATGACCGACCAAGAAGATGGACAGTTATGAACTATGTATATATATATTCATTTTATATAGTTGGATTACTGTGGAATTAACTGTTTTCATCGTCTGTGACATATTAATATCCGTTTGTGATTGGGATTTCCCTTGATATTTGAAGAAGTCAAGTCGTATTTATATTTGGATTAAGTGTTTTACAAAACTTTATTGGATTATACCGTTCATTATTATTGTAACTTTGACATTCATGTCTATTATGTGATTTCAAAGGATTGAAATCAGACGGGGAGTGTGCTGCCAAACCTGGCATATTTATTCCATTAATTTATTTTATGGAACTTTATCCGTCAGTTACACGGTTACATAAGTTAATTTCACCCTTTTCTGTTTAGCGGACTATTTTTAGAACAATCATTATTCTCCCAGTTGGCGTTCCGTAATTTTATACATTCAACTTCCTTTCCACGCTTAGACAAGGACATCAACGGACATGTTTTCCACGGAGTTCACTTGAATTTGTGGTAAACCACGATCGTATGTATTAAATTCAATCTTCAGTTGTCAAAATATATGCAAACTCTTCAATCGTTTGGACAATAACATTTTAATTCCACGATCTGTCGATTATTCTAGAAAATGTGAATTTTGTATGGAACGGTGTAACCGAACATTCCAGTGCATCTGTGTATTTCATGGACTTTGTAAATTTCTCCTATCTACAAGTAACTTTAATTTCTAATATCATTCTACACATGAACTTTAATTGTTAATTATGTAATTTATATATTTATTACCGTTTAAACCCCGTAATTCAATCTCAATTTGCTACATTGTAAATTTGTGTATTATTTTATATTTGTAGTTTTTACCGCACGTTTCCCAGTAAATCTTAGAGCTGAACTGATGTAGTTGCTTTGCCGGCCCTAGCCCCGACCTACACACCTCAGTTGGTTTTAATTTTGATTGGGGGTTAAGCTAGCTGTCGCCCAAGGGCAGCATACTATGTTTAATTAATTGCATACTATGTTTAATTAATTGCATACTATGTTTAATTAATTGCAATTATTATAATGATCTAACTGACTAAAATTGACGAAAACAGTTTAACGGGCGAATAATGAATGTAAATAATGTGACATAAATGTCTTATATTTCATACTTCTCGACAAGAAAAAATTAAACTGAAATTCATGAAAGTCTGAAAAAAAATAACATTTTTTTTTTGTTCTTTGCGTGCATAAAAACAACCGAATGAGCATTTTCACCGGAAAAAAAACTAAAATTGGTGTAAATAATGGAGAAACGCATTGCAGTTCCAAGTCGGTAAACTTATTTTTACAATTTATAGTACCGGTTATACATGACTAAGGACTCCTGCTAAGATACTGTGTGCGCAACTTTATTCGTATTGACGTCGGCAAACGTGACCCTTGACGTTATGAAAAAAAATAGCATTTTCCTGCACAAGTTGGTATCTTTGAATGCATTTATAGAAAAATCAAGCATGATGACCTACCAAAATTTTTATATTTTTAAAATGCTTAGAACTTCTGCAGTATTGTGTCAGTTTTTTGAAACACTGTAGGACGTATAACTATTTTTAAAACAACATTTTTCTACATTTGTAGCCGTCAAAAAACCCACTTTCCCTATATATTCAATGTAATTTAAGGTCAAACTGGACGATTTTCAAACTACTGGGAAACAAAAACGAGCATGGGTACCCCATTTTTTCTTTTTATATTTCAATGTATCTCAAGCTTAACAATCATTATGCAAAAAATCAGAATTTTGTAGGACATCGTCAATTACTTCGACTTGACCTTAAATGGAATAAAAGAATTTTCTGAATTTCAATCCGATTACACTGAGAGATTTGATCTTGACGCTCTAGTAGTCCATGGGCTGGAATAACCCCCCGTGCACCCCCCTCCCCCCACTTCCGAACCCCACCCATTTTTTTTAAGTCCGCATACATCCCCTCTTCAAAATAAAACATGTTAACACGAGCATAACCTGCACGCACTTGGGGAATTTGGCCCATTTTTAGACCCACCTACAGAAATTTTGCAAAATTTCGTTTTTAGTTAAAGTTTTTCTTTCATTTGCTTCAAAATGTTGACAAAATGCTTTCAAGTTATAAAACGAGGTATCAAATGATTGCTTATTGTATGAGCTTTACAAAGAACCCAAGTTTTTACAATTTTCATGCCCAATACGTTCTATAGCGCAATTAAACGTACCCCTACCCCAATGAAATATTGACGAAAAAACTGATATTTTCATTGAAATTGCGTAAGTTTGATGGTTTAGAGAACCCGAAGTGCATCTCAATTCCCGATTCTGAAAATTGTTTTTTGCTTTTCAATCTAATTTCCTTAATATAAAATAGGTTAAGACGATGTTAACATATTTTAGATGACCAAAATTTTATTTTCAAATATACCAAATACAGGGACCTTTGAATAATTTCGTTTTTGAATAAGTTTTGTCTTTCTTTTGCCTAATATTATTTTTTAGTAAACAAATATCATTTAAAACAGGTATCAAATGAAAGCTTATTACATTTGCTTTACAACCATAGCAAATAATGGCCGTTTTTAGGTAATATATACATCATATATCAATAAAACTTACCCCTACCCCAACAAATTTACTCTAAAATTGTCATTGTTTTTTCATTTTTCGCATAAAAATAACCAGAAGACGCAAAATGTGTGATGTATAGGACACTGTTGCATAAATTATATTGTGATTTTATATTTTAACAACCATTTGTTGACTTAAACTCAATATTTTGCCCGAAATTAGTGAAAAATGGGAATTTTCAACATTTCAGAATTGCCCAAAGTCCACTGCTATATCGTTATATATGTCAAATCTGGAGGATATTTCTGCAACTATGCCAATTAATTGTACCAACCGACACATTTGATGTCTTAAAACATTGCTAAGAAAAACATGGAGTGTTAAATGTGACTGGCTCTGATTACAGAAAATCTTACCCCTACCCCAACAAATTTTCCCTGAAATTGTAAATTTTTTGTCTACGTTCACATAAAAATAACCAGAACACGCTAAATGTGTGCTGTATAAGACAATAATGCATGAATTACATCAGAATGTGGTATTTCAACAGCCATTGGTCGACTAAAACTCAATATTTCACCAAAAATTGATGAAAAATGGGAATTTTCAACATTTCAGATTTGTTCGTATTTCATCGTTAAATCGCAAAATATGTCAAATGCGTAGAATATATCTGCAGATATGCCATTTAAGTGTCCTAAGCAATACATAAATTGTCTTAAAACATTGTTTAAAAAAACAAGGAGTGTTATATGCGACTTTAAATACCGAAAATCTTACCCCTACCCCAACAAATTTTCCCTGAAATTGGTGATTTTTGGTTTATGTTTGCATAAGAATAAACCAGAACATGCAAAATGTGTGTTGTATATGACAATGTTGCGTGAATTACTTCATGATTTGGTAAAAGCCATTGTTCGACTACAATTCATTATTTCTCCCCAAATTGATGAAATATGGGAATTTTCAACATTTCACAATTGTCCAAAGTCCACTGCTATATCGTTATATATGCTAAATCTGGAGGATATATTTGCAACTTTGCCAATTAATTGTACCAAGCGACACATTTGGTGTTTTAAACATTGCCAGTAAAAACAAGGAGTGTTAAATGTGACTCTGATTACAGAAAATTTTACCCCTACCCCAACAAATTTTCCCTGAAATTGTTGTTATTTGGTCTATGTTCGCATAAAAATAACAAGAACATACAAAATGTGTGTTGTATATGACAATGTTGCATGAATTACATCATGCTTTGGTATTTTAACACCCATTGGTCAACTAAAACTCAATATTTCTCCCCAGATGGATGAAAAATGGGAATTTTCATCATTTCAGATTTGTCCATAGTTAATGTGTTTCGGTTTATGGACTTCCAAATGTTTTGATTTTATCTGCACTGAAGAGACATAAGTTGTCGAAATGCGCATATGCAGAACCTAAATTAACAGTAACTTCGGTATCTGTTAAATCGCAATATGTATCAAATCTATAGAATATATCTGCAGATATGCCAATTAATTGTTCTAAGCGATACATAAGATGTCTTAAAACATTATTAAGAAAAGCAAGGGGTGTTGAATGTGACTCTAAATACCAAAAATCTTACCCCTACCCCAGCACATTTCCCCCCAAATTGTCAATTTTTTTGTCTATGTTGGGATAAAAATAACCACCACACACAAATTCTGCGCTGCATATAACAATGTTGCATGAATACTATCATAATTTGGTATTTCAAATCCCAGTTGTCAGCTTAAACTCAATAGTTTGTCCAAAATTGATGAAAAATGGAAATTTTTAGCATTTCAGATTTGTCCAAAATTCACTTTTAAATCAGTATATGTGGCAAATCGGAGGGATTTATCTGCAGATATGCCAATTAATGGTCTTATCCGATACATATGTTATTTAAAAGCACTGTTTAGAAAAATAAGGAGTGTTGAATTTGACTCTAAATACTGAAAATCTTACCCCTACTCCAACAAAATAAAACTTAAAAATCTCCAAAATATGACCGTCTGTACATATAAATGAACAAAGCATACTAATGTTTTACTTTCTTTGCAAAAGATGCATGTGATACATCATAATATGTAATTTTGACACCAAAATATGGGTAAAATTGAATATTTTGGACGATTATCGTGAAAAATGGGAATTCTCAGTATTTCAGAATTTTCCGAAATTTAAAGTTAAATCGCTGAATAACTGCCCATAAACCGGGCGCATGATCTTATTTTTGATATATGGGAGGCACTGTGTGTTTTGATGTTTGAAAATGATATGTCATTGGACCTTTATAAATGTTTAAGCTTTTCAAGCTGAATAAAATGAAACAAATTTTGTTGAATATGTGTGGTAAGGGGTAATATGTTTGTAATTTATGAGACTGTAGTTAGTCTAAAAGGCTTAAAAGCATACTTTCTAATTGCTTAGATATGATGAAACGATATTTAATCAACATTTTCAAGTTGTAAATCAACTTCATGAAGTAATTGCATCTCAAAGTCAAAACAGCAGAAATTCTGAAAAACGAAAAATTCCCATTTTTCATACAATTTCGGACAGAAGAGTCGAAAAGAGACTTTTTGAAAAGTTTCAATGTACTTAAATGATCTTCTGGATGTCAGTTTTAGTGAAATACACATCAGAATTCCCATTAAACATTATCTTTTTATCATTTAGAGCCTGAATATTTCAAATTTTCTCTTAATTTTTAGGGGGAGGGGTGCTAATTTTGACATTTATGAACCTATAATACGTCTGAAACTAAAATTTTTGCACACAATTTGTTGCTAACATATCATAAATTATTATTGGATCGGCAATTATTAAATATATATTCAGATTTTTACGACACTCAAGTCAAAAATCGAAAATGTGAAAAATCTAAAATTCCGAAAAATTCCATTTTTCAAAAATTTTATTCCGAAAATCAAAATTTTATGGTATTTGATGGGTTTATTTTCCAACATTGTATCACAACCGATAGGTTAGGCATAAAAACTAAATCAAATGACGATGTTTGTTTATCTGAAAGAAATTGACAGCCTAAAATCGAGATTTTCGCAATTTTTTGCAGGGGTAGGGGTAGATTTTTTGTATCCCCTGATCATAATATGGGCGTAAAGTACCCAAACTTGTGTTCATTGTAAAGCATATTAAATTAGCTTTAATTTGATACCAAATTTCAGTACATATTACTTATCTGTAAAAAGTTATGGAGCTTAAAAGATGAAACTTATGTTAAAACGAAAATACAATAATTTTTCGGGTGTACTATAAAAGTGGCCCTATACTGTTTACGCGTGCAGGTTATGTTCGTGTTAACATGTTTTATTTTGAAGAGGGGACATAGAAGGACTGAAAAAAACCGGTCTGGTTCGGAAGGTGGGGGGGGGTGCACGGAAAGTGTTTCCAGCCCACGGACTATAGGGGCAAAGAAAGTTTGAAAATATGGGGATTTTTAAAACGTATGACAACGCAATAAAAATAAGAGAAAAAAATCATTGAAGGTACATCAAACACAGAATAGGTGAATTGGACAAATAAAGCTCACGGATACACCAGCAAGTTTATAGAAAGAATAATTTGAAAAAGAGTGAACTACTGACCGAACAATGAAATAAAAGGGACAACAGGAAACACCTACATGTACGATGGCTGAAAATTATAATTACATGCCACATTCTGCTAGGAAATTACACAGGAAAAACACAAATAAGACAAAAGACAAACTTAAACAACAATAGGAACTCGGGACAGCCGGACTTGGTACCAGCACTGGCAAAGCCTCTTTCGTTACAAAGAAATGCATTGATTATTTAGAACTCCTATAATTGCTTATCATCCTGACCCGAGAAAACGATATTGGAACCTGGTCGAGATAATAAAAAATGTGAAAAATCTTCCCTCACAGCCTGGTGTTTCGAAAGACATGATCTAAGAACGTGAAAGATATTCTGGCGTCATCAGCACTCAGATCTGAACAAAGTTCTTGTGGAGTGGAAAGATGCTTAATATGTTGCAAAGCTGCTAATGCAAGCAGATTTATAACTTAAGCACAATTAACATATTTGTGGTCTAAGAGTTAGTAGTCTACCTGTAATGGGTTTTATTTGTATGTTTATTATACTATAGGAAAACGGGATAAAGAAAAGCTGTAAACCGAATTATACCTGCCATATATTAAAGGCAAATCAATAAAATTAATATACACTTCTGTACTTGGTTAGAGAATCTAAGGAAAACTTGTCATCTCATATTCATTAATTTCATCCCATTTTGCAGAAATAGTAATAACTGATCTCGAACTAGATATTTTAGAAACTCTGGACTTAACATTCCCAATCATCACAATAACTTTAAACTGAGACAAGAAGCTGTTGATCGGAAAAAGAACTTCTAAGCATTTCACCGCGTTCCAATTATATCGAGGTACGTGTCATTTTCCTGAATGACATAATCAGAGCTCCACCTATCGGTCGTTTATTTTCATCAACTTCAATATAAGTACCATGCGGTGATCCGACCTGGCACCTAAACTTTTTACAATTACGTTGATTCCGACTATCAGAAACATATTATCAATATCAAATCGTCATTTTAAAACAACCCCCCCCCCCAAAAAAAAAAATCCAAAGTAATGTCTTTGATTTCAAGAGTTGAAAGTTGTGATTATGTCGTCTGATGTTTGTAGTTCATGAAGTCACGGCACGTGATCTGCTCAATGTCAAAATTAATAGAGGCACCAATTTGAATTAACTACATTTACGAACAAATATAGAAATATGTTGTATTATACGTTTTAATTATTCGCCGCCAGGAGGCGGCGAATATATTTGATACGATATTTTGAAACTTCAGTGGAGGAGCACGTGACCAGGAGCAGTTGTTTGTTTTCCATTAGAATCGATCTAATGTGTCCTAATCTTTTACAATGAAGATACCTTTTCAATAAGATAGGACATATTTTTAAATTATTTATTCAAGAAAATTGTTTACAAAATTATTAATTTAATTTTCATTAATATTATAACTAATGTGAAAGGGAAATCAATAAGACAAGGGAGACGGGTTATGCTTGCTTAACTTTTCTGTTACATGTCCGGAGGAGTGTGTCTGGATATCATGATGCAGATGCATGATTACCTTAATTGCAATGGTTTTTGTCGGTTGCATATTGTTTCCAATTATTATTGTTATTATTACTATTAATTTTTGGTTGTTCATAAAAAAAATAATAAAAAAAATGATAAATACATAAAGCGGGAACCAGCGTATCCGGCGCAATCTTTTTACCAAACACGTGTGCCTCAGATATGGGTTAATTGATATAGGTCAACATTATTGAGAGTGAAAATAAAAGAAAA
>MJUU01003266.1:0-13822 GCA_002080025.1 Modiolus philippinarum | reverse complement strand
TTTCGAAATTATCAACTTCCTTAACATAGACAGTAATATTCCAAATTATCCTACCAAAGGATTGTATGTTTCGCAATACATCGGGAAACGAATATCGAAGCAAAAATGATGATAGGGGAAATTTCAAAATCGCAAAATCCTAAATCACGGCAAATCATATCCAACACGAATTAAGACAGCATGACAAAGACAAAACAAATAAACATAAATTAACAAGAACGCCACAAAACTAAAGCACTAACAGTGTGAACCCTACAAAAACCGAGGCATCATCAGGTGCTCCGGAAGGGCAAGCATGATTTGCTCCACGCATGGTACCCGTCACACTGCCAAGGAAAAGTCCAGTATTGTCACAGTCGGTGTATGTCAGTCCGGTAATCAACTCTGGATCTATCCAAAAAATATCTATTTTCATCTGTGAAATAAAAACATTGTAATGGTCTGTAAAAGTATGGTGACGACCGTAAAACGTCTGTAGTGACAATTGCAACAGTAACTGAACATACCCTTGATGAATAAGTTTTCGAGACAGTAATTTTTTTCAGTTGACAAAATCGCTGTATAAACAACAGACACGGCAATAGCGAATGAGTTGTGAAATGAAGACGCCATATGCCGGAGATGTAGGAATGCTCAAAAACGGGAAGTTCACTATTGGAAATTCGAAATCATCACGCTTGTCGTAAAGTTTTGTTTTCAGACGTCCAGAGTTGTCAATGTAGAGGTTTAGGTCCAGGTATGATGCTGATGATGGTGTATCAGTGGACTCTTTAATCTCCAGTTCATTTTGGTAAATAAGATGAAGGTTACCCTTAAATTGAGGATCATTTAATGAAAGAACATCATCTATTTCACGGAAGTTGAAATTAAAGGAATGGCTAGCTTATCGTCTTTTTTCTGTACTAACCCTTGTATCAACCTGCCTTCATACGAATAAAGAAACATATCTGCTAAAATCGGCTCACAATTAGTCCCAATAGGTATCCCTATTGTCTGTTTGAAAACTCTGTATAATTTCTGTGTGAATCAGTTTTATGTTAAACGAAATAGTCCCCATCTTTACCTATCACTAAATATGAATATCTTTTTTCACCCTTTTTAGTACAGAAATACTGCAGCAGCTGTATTTAATCCCAGAGAACTGACTTTACAAGAGAGTAAGCACAAATTATACCGACTTTCTAATTATACATAGTTACCTTCGTGACCGCCTTATTCCGTCTTATACGATCATTAAAAAGTTCTTAAATAGATATCAGTCCCTTGTGGAAACATTTTGAGTTTCGGTCCGAACTTCGATTCAAGATTCCTGTTTTACTTAATACTGGGATGATCATTTCTTTTAGCTGTCTACGACTACTGTTGGATTGCAACCGGACACTTTCCAAGTGGAAGGTGAGGTTTTGAGTGCCACAAGACGGGTTTTACTCACTATTTCTATTGAAATGCCTATACAAGGTAGGAACCATTGTGGTCTGCATTTTTTTATGGATTTCAACCCACTTTGTTTTTAGCCTCTTTGACTAGGGCTCCTGACAGTTCTGTTCGGGAATTTTATTACAATCTACATTTAGCATGATAAATAAGAGCCACATGTCAACATGATCTTCCAAAGGAATGAAAGTTGGTGCGTCGACCGGGTTAGCGTCTCCTGCTTATCATTCATCACCCGTCATAGAATAAATCCAAAATACCGAATGTTAATTCTTATACAGGAAAAAGACACACATTTGGTGACAATAATAAAAGAAAAGCAAAAGACTGAAGTTAACGATACAGGCTTTAGATAGACAACTTTTTACAAAGTCTAAACTACAAAAAGTTTCATGTGCAACTAGAGTCAATTCTACAGTCACCCGCAAAAATTCCCATCACGCTAAAGAATAATAGTTGTCGAGTTGCCGAATGACTACTGATTTTCTTTAGCGGCGATGCTGCATGCAAAAACTTAAATCGATCATAAACATTAAAGCTTAATAACTGTAATTCTTTAGCGCGACAGGAATTTGTGCGGGTTTTGGAAGTGCATAGCTATTACCTTTAGATATATTTACCATTACCGGTATATTAATATAGATTTTAGTTATAAATCTTGTAAGAAATAACTAAATACCGAAGTTACTGTGAATTTACTTTCTGCAAATGCGCATTTCGACAACTTATGTCTCATCAGTGCAGATAAAATCTAAACGTTTGGAAAACCATAAACTCAAAGAAGTTTAAAAACTGATAGAGAACAAATAACCAATATGATCTAAATGTAAAGCCAAAATCAGCTAAGGACAGAGCTTTGCGTGAGGTAGATACTCCTTAGTTTCCAATAAAATTTACAAAAATTTAGATATTGTAAGGTTCCAAAAATAATCGGCTTTCGGGTCAGCACCGAAGTACTGACTACTGGGCTGGTGAATACCCTCGGGGACTAACAGTCCACAAGCAGTGGCATCGACCCAGTGGTAACAAATAACTAAATACCGAAGTTACTGTGAATTTACTTTCTGCAAATGCGCATTTCGACAACTTATGTCTCATCAGTGCAGTAAGAGTAATTGTTCTGAGTTTCAGTATACAATAACTGACATTTTCTCCCTGTGATCATCAGCGTCTAAGATGTAGTTCTCGATATTTTATTCAATCTTTTATAACTTGTACAGGGAATATTATACAATTATGGCATTTTTTGTGGATCAGTGTGGGGTTTAACGGAGCAAACAAGTAATATTGAACTATACAATGCGGTTTCTTGCATTTAAATTTCCTATTCCATTGATTTTAATTTTTGCATTCCTTTCCCTTTTAACTGTTGTCGATGAAGCTACCTGCAGAAGCATACTTTACAGCAACACCTTGTTTCGTTACAATGTATCTGTTGTATTAAAATATTTAATTATACCTATTATCAATGCTACCAAACACATTGAATGAATCACTCAGACCGCGAGTCTGATCAGCCTATTCGTTTTAAGATTATATAAGAAAATTAGAAAACGACGACTTTCAATTTTCTAGTTTCCCCCTTCGTTAATCATACAATAACAGTCTACAGTTGAGTGCAGTCGTATCCTCTTACGACGTTAACTTGGAACTGTTCCAACGGCTGTTCTAAGTAAACTTAAGATTGCTCTAGAACGGTTACAGAACAGATCATCTAAATGCAAGCAATAAAGCAGCAATCGTGAAAAATTGTTCTAAAAACGATCTCGGTCAAGATCTGTTCTAAAAACGGTCATTGTCAAGAACAGTTCTAAAAACGTTCATTGTCAAGAACAGTTCTAAAACCGATCATAACCTATTCTAAAAGCAGTCATGTTCAGGTGTTATCCTGAGAGCAGTCAATGAATTGTTCAATACTCGGAAATATTACGATACTTGAAAATTCGTCCTAATATATAACATGTAAACTTTTCATGGTAAAATAAGGAAACAAACAACGGCTCTTTTCCCTGTATTTATAACAGAAACAATGCATGAAAAATAACCAAATCGATATAATATTGATGCGCGCAATTATGAATCTTATTAACTAATTTAACTAGAAGCAGCTAGCAGAAGGGACTCTTTATGTATGCGATACAATATTGATGCCCACAATCAAGAACCTGCTTTAAATTATACCAAAATCTTATGGCAAAAAGCACATTTTCTGCAATCTATATAATACATGTATCGATGCTCGCAATGAAGACATTTCCTATCATTTGACTAGAAGCATATGGCAAAGGAGACATTTTTAATTCGAAACAATATTGATGCCAAACATCAAGAAACTGCCTGTAATTTTTCCAAAAACATATGGCAAAAGGGACATTTTCTTCATCCAATATGATATTGATAACCGCAATTATGAAAGTTCCCGTAATTTATCTAAAACAGATAGCAAAACATGTTCTGTATTCCATATAATATTAATACTCATAATCATGAAACTTTCCTGTAATTTCACAAAAAAACATATGGTAAAAGCTACAGTTTCTGCAATCAATAACTATTGATGTCTGCCGTGATGAAACTTCGTGTAATTTAATTAGAAACATAATGCGAAAGGGACAAATTCTGTATTCGATGTAAAATTGATGCCTTCCTGCACTTTTTCCCAAAACAGATGGCAAAAGGTCATATTTTGCAATCAATAAAATATCGATGCCCACAATAAAGATCAAACTTCCAGTAATTTGACTGACAACATATATGGGAACAGGGACATTTACTGCAATCGATAAAATATCGGTGCCTGCAGTTATAAAACTTCCTGTAATTTGACTTAAAACATATGACAAAGGGACAATGTTTCTATTTGATACAATATATATTGATACCCGTTATCATGAAATTTTCTGTAATGTTACAAAAAAACATATGGTAAAAGGGATATTTTTTACAACTGTAACAGATAAAATATCTTTGCCCGCATCATGAAACTTCCTGTAATTTTGCAAAGAAAAAACATTAGGTAAAAGGGACATTTTCTGCAATCAATAAAATATTGATGCCCGTATGGATGAAACTTGTAATTTAACTGGAGACATATTGCAATAAGGACAATTTTTGTACTCGATATAATATCGATGCCCACAACATGAAACTTTCCTGTTATGTTTCCGAAAACATAGCAAAATGAATATTTTTTTTTGCAATCTCTTTAATATCGATGCCCACAACAGTGAAATTTCCTGTAATTTAACTAAAACATATGTCAAAAGGGACATTTTCTGCAATCGATAAAATATCTTTGCCCGCGAAAGTGAAACGTCCTGTAATTTGACTTAACATATGGCAAAAGGAAACATGTCTGTATTCGATAGAATATTGATGCCCGTTATCATGAAATATCTTGTTATTTTACAAAAGACATATGGCAAAAGGGACATTTCCTGCATCGATCAAATATCGATGCCCGCAATCATGGAACTTCTAGCAATTTAACTAAAACTTATGACAAGAGAGACAATTCGTGTATTCGATATAATATTGATGCCCGCAATCATGAAACTTCCTTTAATTTAACTAAAATGGCAAAAGGAACAGTTACTGTATTCATAGACAGACAATAGGAGTTTCCGCGAATCCAATTAGTGACATCACAAAATCTAATTTACATATGCAAATTACCATTTTTGGTTGGCAAAGCCAAATAATTGTCAATATATAGCATTGGGATAGAATTTTTAATTTTTGATAACTTTTTTTATTATATGCATGATTTTGGATCTGTAAAATGCATGATAAACATTGAGATATTCATATTTTTCTACCGATTTACTTTTTCATAAAAATAGACAAATATTTTTTCATGTGAATTTCATAAATGTGAAAGTTTCGAAAAATTATATGCTTTACAAAATACGCTAATTCTATATATATTAAAAATAAAAAATCCTGTAAAAGTGTAAATATTCCATAATTAAGATCAAAAGGAATTATCAATTTATCTTAAATAACAAATTCTCACCAGTTAATTGAAAATGACATTTTTATGACCCTAATCAGTGACTGTGATTTCTTGTCAACCAAAGGTAATTTTTCAAGCTTGTGACGTCACGGCGGAAACTCCTATAGGGATTCCTATTGGAACAAATTGTGCGCCACTTTTAGCTGACCTTTTCCTTTTTTCGTATGAAGCAAAGTTTTTACAAGGGCTGATACAACAGAAACAAAAACAAATAGCCCAGACTTTTAATTTCAGCGTCAGATATATAGACGATGTACTTTCTCTTAATAACCCAAGATTTAAAGAATATTTACATCGTATCTACCCCAATGAACTTGAAATTAAATAAAACAATCGATACACCCGATTCTGCTTCATACCTCGACCTTTTGTTATACATTGACGAACCTGGACGTCTGAAATCTAGATTATATGACAAACGTGATGATTTTGACTTTCCAATTGTGAACTTTCCCTTTCTCTGCAGCAATATACCTGCATCCCCAGCATATTGAGTATATATTTCACAATTAATTCGTTACTGTAGAGCGTGCAGTACATACAGTGACTTTGTGGAAAGAGCAAAAGCACTGTCACAAAAACTGCTGTGTCAGGGATATGTTCAGCCTTTGTTGCTTTCGTCCCTTCTGAAATTATATGGCCATCACCACGACATATCTAGATAGATATGAAATGTCAGTGTCACAAATAAAAACTGACATTTTCAGCTAGATTCGCGTCTTCCCTGATTTGACATTACCGGTTTTGAGTTTACCCTGGATTGACCCACTGACAGTGTGACGGGTGCTGTGCACAGAGCAGGACATGCTTACCCTTCCGGGGCACCTGATGTCACTCTTGTTTATTGAGAGTTCACACTGTTAGTGCTTTAGTTTTTTGTGTTGTATATGTAATGTTCGTGTGTTTTGTGGGTATGTTGTGTCTTTGGTCTTCCGTCTTTTGGTGTACTTGCTTTTGCCTTGTCTCGGGACTTTGATTTGTGTAATCTTGTGCTTTGTTCCTTCGGTATTCTACTGCCGCTGTTCAATATAATATCGATGCCCGCAATTATGAAATTTCCTGTCGTTTGACTAAACAAACATGTTGCAAGTGGGACAAATTCTGCAATCGATACAGTATTGATGTTCGATATCATGAAACTTTTTTGTAATTTTACAAAAAAAAAAAACCAAAAAAAAAAAAAAAAAAAAAACAAAAAACAAAAAAAAAAACCTATGGTTAAGACGACATTTTCTGCAAATGGGGATAATAACAAAATTATCGAACAGAGTTGTTGAGAACTGAAGTTTATGAGACAAATAGACAAATCATGTGCAAACCACCCGAAAAATTGTCGACCGCGATGGTCCTGAATTGGAACAGGCATTTCAAACGAAATGGTGGGTAAAACCGCTTTAATGGCTTTTCCCTTCCAGAAGCACCAATTTCTGTGTTCTCGCTAAAAACTTAATACCTATCATATAAAAATAAAGAATGTTTTGTATTCAGTACGCAATAATAACTTCACAGAACCTTTATCATACTAACGCACGTATGGTACTTTTAGAACTGCTCTAAATTAACTTAGTACTGCATGAGTTCTCTTAATTAACTTCAAGTTAAGTTATAGACAATTCTAAGTTATCTTTGCCTTAACTTGGAGGAGAGGTGATGTATGCACCAGACTGTATGTCTTATGTTGCAAATATTATACTTATTGATAGATCTGGAGACAAAGTTTGTTTAAAGAGTGCGCTTTAATATTTTTATAGTTAACATGCATGCCAAGTGCAGTGTATTATCAAATATACTGACACGACCTATTATCGATGCATGCCTATTTCCGTGGTATTTTTAATTTTCATGAAAAAATTGCACCTTTTTCCTTTGGTTGATTTACAAACATTTAATTAAATGAGTGATGACTTGTAGATAAAAACTATATACAGAAATAGTCAGAAAAACATCATTTGAGATATATTTTTATGAACTTCCCGTAAAAATTTGCACATGTATGACCAACAGTTACCTCACAATTCAAAGAAATCAGGGGTGTAACTGGCTTTTATTCGTGATGAATGGAGGCATCCCCTCAGGGTGAATAGTACTCAATCAGCATATTAAATAAAGATGGTTGCAACTACCAAACACATCGTAGACAGGTTTTCCCTAAATTTAAGGAAACAACGGCAGTAGAATACCGAAGGAACAAAGGGGTGTAAATCACAAAAATCGAAGTCCAAAGACAGGGCAAAAACGAGAACACAGAAAACAATGACGCTAGACACAAAGACAATGACGCCAGACAGACACAAAGCACAGAAACAGAAATCACAACACTCAGAACAAAGGCACTCACATTGTGAACTCCAGTGAAGCTGAGAGTGACATCAGGTGCTCCGGAAGGGTAAGCATGTCCTGCTCTGTTAACAGCACCCGTCACATTGTGAGTGATTCAATCCGGGAAAATGTCAAAGTCGGCAGTCAAATCCGGGAAGACGTGAATCCAGCTGAAAATGTCCACTTTCATTTGGGATACTGACACGTCATATCTTTCAATGATGCTATGGTGACGGCCATAGAATTTCTTAAGGGATGAAATTAACAAATGTTGAACAAATCCCTGACTAAGCAGCCCCTTTTTTTTTTAGAAAAAAGTCAACAATTTTCACCAGAACGACAGAAATGCACAACGCAAAGATAAACCTTTTCTGAAGTGCTTTAAACTTATTTGTTCTTTTAAAGAATTAAAAATCAAATGAAAATATTGTATTTAGTTACACATTGAATAATACATCTACGTTTTAAGATATTTAAGTAGATGAAAATATTTTTGGGGCAGTGTATAAAATGATGGAGCTTAAATTGGGCACTTGGTAATAAAAAACATTTATCTGTATTGAAAATTCGCATTTAAGACTGTATTTGAATCCAAAGTGCACATTTGGCTTCAGATTATATACTAGACGACTAATAAAGAGATTGGTGTTTATAATTAGTATATAAAATATGTTTTTAAACTACCTCGATAATAGGTAAAGGTCCGTTTTATGCGACTTTTTGCATCATTGATAAATGGACACAGGATGTTTTTGAAAAGTAAGAGGAAATCATAAAAAATTCGGTTTTGGACACTCACTGATATACGTTTTTCATACCAACAAAGGTTCAATGATTTATTTCCGAATTATATTTTTACAACCAATAACATTTAAGTACATCGGTAATAGGTTGATCTAGGCTACATGGAGCTACCTACATGAAGTCACCATGTGTTCAATCATTAATCAATGGAAAAAAGAAAACTAAATCAAAAACATTCCAAAAACAAGACAGAAAACAAATTTAATATAATGGAAATGTCGGTTGTTATTATCAAAATGTTATCCAAAGTTTTACAATTTCTGGACATTGGTTACGGTACATGTTTAAGCTTCTTGCGACATTTAATAGTTCTTTGGCTGAGTTATGCAGAATCTTAGTGCTGGTACCAAACCGGAAAATCAATATTGTCTAATAATGACCAGAAGTATGTATGCTTGTTTTGACAACTTTCATTTAACTATTTGAAAAAAAAATACAAGGCAAATATATTCATAACTGCCTCCCGATTAAGCTATTGACACAAGTTTGCATGTATCGGATATTACGTAAAAATGGGAGGAAATTTAACTTTATTAATAAAGTCACAAAAAATGTATGAACTAAAGGTAGTTTCCACCTTTGACTTCTGACATTTGGTCAGATATGTGGAATTCTCTGTTTTTTTTTCCATATCACAATATGTAAACATTCTGTGCATGAACACACATTCTTGTCGTTTGATTCTAAAACATGTACCTTTTTGGAATTTCGCACAAAATTTCAAGAAACTGACATTACTCCTTCACTTGATTTTCAAGACTAACGAATTTCTATACAAAGCCTATGAAAACCCAGAAATTGGACATTTCAATACAAAATCATAATTGCTTGTATCTAAAAATCTAGACACTTTATGAAATTATCACAACTTTCATTCAAAGATGATAACTACTTTAATTACAAAAAAAAAGTATGAACTTTTTTTCATATTTTATTATTTATGTATTTAAACTCATGGATAGTGAGTCACTTGAAAAAAAACAACGGCCGTAGAAAGCGATGGCAAGACCGGCAACAGAGAAAAGCAAAGACAAAGGACAGCTACGATGCATGGAAATAAAAAAGACCACATTAAGAACTAATGCACTCATAGTGTCAACTCCCGTGTAAACTAGCAGTGACATCAGGTGCTCCGGAAGGGTAAGCATGTCCTGCTCCGCTAGAAGAACCCGTCACACTATCAGTTAGTCAATCATGGGTTGAGTAAAAACCGGTTATGCCAAATCCGTGAAGGCGTGAAATCTAGCTGAAAATGGGCATTTTCATTTGGAACACAGACACGTCATATCTGTCAATGAGGTAAGGGTGAAATAATGAAACGCTCAGTCTATGCTGAATCCCTCGTGTAGCAAGGCAAATCCAAAGTTAGCATGTCATTCAATTTAAATGTACATAGGAAAACAAACTAGCCCCCACACAAAAAAAAAAAAAAAAAAAAAAAAAAAAAAAANAACAAGTTAGAATGACTTGAGTTTTGATATTAAATGAATGGGAAATATCCATAGCGGAAAAACGTGTCGTTTTTGGGGGGCCCCAGACGACAGGTCGGGGGCATATTGTTTTACCCTCGTCCGTCCGTCCGTCCCATTTCTGATGAGCTGTTTTTCCAGATAACTCCTCCCACAATATAGATGCTACATATATTTTGCTTTGCATAGGGATTTGTGAAGATGTGCAAATTGTCATGGTTTGGTTTTTTGACAAAAACTTGTCATTTTGAGGTGTAGTTGAACTTGGTCATTTTATCGAAATGTGTATTCTGGAACTGTTATTCCTGTTAGCTCCTCCAATAATATTAAAGCTACATTTATTTTAATTTGCACAATAATTAGGCAGGGATTGAAGAAGTGCATATTGTTTAGATTTTGGCCAAAAATTTTGATTTTGAGGGTAGTTAAATTTGGCCATTTTACCGAAAAATATGTGTCCTGAACTGTTATTCCTTACAACTCCTCCCACAATATAATCAGTTCATTTAGTGTACTTTACACAATGATAAGTCGTTGATTGAAAATGTGCATATTGTCATGGTTAAGATTATGTCCAAAATTTGAGATTTAAGGGTTGGTTGAACTTGGTCATTTTATCAAAATGAGTGTTCTAGAATTGTTATTCCGTCCAATACATCCCACAATATCAAAGCTACATTTGTTTTACTTTGCACAGTCATTTAAAATGCACTGAAGATAAACATATGTCACGTTTGAGATTTTGTAATGATGGGGGTTATTTGTAATTTGCCATTTTATAGAAATTTGTGTTCTGGGGCTGTTTTTTCCATTAAATCTTCCCAAAAATATTAAAGTTACATTTATTTAACCTTACACAATAATTAGGCATGGACTGAAGATTTGCATATTGTCACAATTTTGATTTTCTTCGAAATTAGGTTTTGTTGGGTGTAGTTGGACTTGACCATTTAATTGAAATGTGCACATTTGAAAGGTTAATTCTTGATAACTCCTGATAATATATCAATACGCTGTGTGAGATATAATTTGAAGGTTGATTCTGGATAACTCCTGATTGGTTATATCAATAAGTATGGCACGCGATAGTAACAAAAATGCGGTATACCTAGTATTTCGAACGAAAACTAGGGTTTTCGGCGAAATACTATGTATACCGATCGGAAACCCCTAGTTAACGTGCGGTATACCTAGTATTTCGCACGAAAACCCCTAGTTTTCGTTCGAAATACTAGGTATACCGCATTTTTGTTACTATCGCGTGCCATACCATTCGGTATCGGAAATTCGAGTTAAACCCGAAAATGCTATTCATAGTTTTAGCCAATGAGAAGCGAGAAACGGAAATCGCTATTTGATATTTAACGTTCGTCCAATCAGAAACGGAAAACGGTATTCAGGGTTTAATTAAACCAATCAAAATCTTTTATTCTGTTTATCGCTTATAATTCTCTATTTTTTATTCAAATTTTCGTATCTTTTATTTGTTTTATATATTTTGATATTATAAATTAATTATCAAATAGAGTTGTGCCTGTGACATTTTTAGGTGCGAATGGATATCAGATTCGCGGGTCATGGGAGGATATTCGATCTCGACTGTCTGTATTCACCTTCACCAGTTAAAAGTTGTGAATATCGCCGTTTTAGATTTTGTTTAAAAAGAATTTTCCATTTAATTTATCTCTAGAGCAAAGATTTTTATTTTCATATAACTTGATGTGTACTCTGTTTCGAAATTAAAAAAATCGTGAAATTTGGTAAGAAAAAAAAATATTTTGATAAGTAGTTGAAAAAACAAAAACTCAGTCTTATAAATGATCAAAACATTTCAGAGTTTTAAAACTTTTACTTCATCATATTCGGTATTTTTTTATTTATGTTTTATAATCATGATTTTATGGTTTGGAATTAAACATCTATTCATATTAACGTCAATTATTTGATCTGCACCTAGGAGACATAAGTTGTGGAAATGCCCATTTGCAGAATATAAAAAAAAATCATTAACTTTGTTTTTTTTACTATTTTGTGCATCTGATTTGGATTTCAAATATCATTTGTTGAGGAAACATGGACATATAATTCTTTGGTTTAAATGTCCGTTTTTTTTTTCTTTTGCCCTTTTTAAAAGCTATTCAGTCGCCTAATACTAGCAATTATTAGTTTATTGTGTTTTATATATGGTAACATTGTCGATGGGTCAGTTGATGTAAGTTGTTTTGTGTCACGTGATTATAATATATCGGAATATTAACAGAAATTGGGCTCTAAGGATGCAGGGGATAGTTTCCTCTGTCTGTCCCCCTCCTAATTTATTATTAAGAAGGTGTAGGTATATGGCAAATCATTATTATACTTGATAATTAAATAAGTGGGTTTCTGTGCTATCTTTCTAATTTCGTGTCATTTCTGTAATCATTTTCATGCATTTGCTGTTTGGGTTGAGATTAATAGTCTGTTCTGGTTCTTGGAACTTGTGTGCGTATCACTGCATCGTTTGGCTTAGGATACCAGTCAAATAATGGCAGCCTCCAGTCAACAGACACTTTCTCAAAATCATCGTGGTCGTTAGCTGAGTTTAAAGTGGTTTGTTGGCAGAAATTATGTTAATATTGCTCAGAAATAGGGTACGGCACACCATTTTGGGGGCATTTTTTAAAATCAAAATTTCAACTTGTAAGCCCAAAATAACTTTTCAAATTAGCTTTGGTTGCTTGATTTTACTTGTTATGAGATACTTTGATTGCACATTTTGATAAAAATAAGTTTTGTTTGGAGATATAAATATTGGATTCAGAATTACAGAATTCAAGAAAAACGCGGTCCTCCGTCGATCAGTTTTGCCAATTTAACTGTCCCCTGCATCCTAATCTTGCTTTATGTTTTCATTGTAAAATAGTTTGCATCTGACCCTGTTTATTAAATGTAATGCATACATAGTTTTATTACAATATTTTTTTTATTACAAACGTGATGATTTTGACTTTCCAATTGTGAACTTTCCCTTTCTCTGCAGCAATATACATGCATCCCCAGCATATGGAGTATATATTTCACAATTAATTGGTTACTGTAGAGCGTGCAGTACATACAGTGACTTTGTTGAAAGAGCAAAAGCACTGTCACAAAAACTGCTGAGTCAGGGATATGTTCAGCCTTTGTTACTTTCGTCCCTTCAGAAATTCTATGGCCGTCACCACGACGTCATAGATAGATATGAAATGTCAGTGTCACAAATAAAAACTGACATTTTCAGCTAGATTCGCGTCTTCCCTGATTTGACATTACCGGTTTCGACTTTACCCTGGATTGACCCACTGACAGTGTGACGGGTGCTGCGCACAGAGTAGGACATGCTTACCCTTCCGGAGCACCTGATGTCACTCTTGTTTATTGAGAGTTCACACTGTTAGTGCTTTAGTTTTTTGTGTTGTATATGTAATGTTCGTGTATTTTGTGGGCATGTGGTGTCTTTTATCTTCCGTCTTTTGGTGTTCTTGCTTTTGCCTTGTCTCTGGACTTTGATTTGTGCAATCATTTGCTTTGTTCCTTCGGTATTCTGCCGTCGCTTTTTTGTTAAAAAGTATTAGAGAAGGCGTGTTTCTCACCACCATATTTCGTTAATGTAAACTCACTATAATAGATCACATTTTACATTTAACAAAATACCGAAGTAACAGATATATACGATTTACATATACTTAGTTAAAATATGATTAAAATTTTACCTCTAGATAAATGGTGAATAAAAGGATATGGAGTAAATGCACATGAGACA
>MJUU01003262.1:0-22574 GCA_002080025.1 Modiolus philippinarum | reverse complement strand
TTTGATAGAACAAATTTTGACAAATGAAAATCAATTGTCAAGTAATCGCGAAATTGAATAAAAAAAGATAACAGGAAACACCTGCAATGGCCGAAAAACATAGCCACATGCCACAAAGTAAATAGGACCTTCACAAGAAAAAAACCCACAATAAAAATATAAAAGACAAACGTAAACAACGATAGGAACTCGGGACAGCCGGACTTGGTACTGGCACTAGAAAAAGCCAGCGGTAGGGTAAAACCGGTTTATGGGTACCCAAACCTTGACTATTTATAAGTAAAATAATTTGTACAGTCCTAACGGTTTTTGTTGGTGTATACTTCTTTGTTTACTTTGATTGGCTAATTGACAAAGTGGGCGTGACCTAAGATATTTTTTCCAATGTTTTATTCGCATTCGGACAGAAGCAAATACTTTAAATACTATATATTATTAACCCCATTAGATCTAGGAAAAATAGTCTAAGTTACGGATAAACATAAATACTGTAAATGTATTAATTTTTGTTGTGTACTAATTGACACTATTTTTGGCGTTTGGATCTGTTACGCGAAAAAAAAAGTACCCGTGAAAATTAGTTATTTGTGTAGAAAAAGAATCCCTTAACATTGAAAACCATGAAAATTGATACCTGCAAATATGTCCATATTTCATAAACTGCGAAAATAAGCATCCGCAAAAAATTAATACGATTACGGAATATAAATTCTGCTTGAAAAAAGATTTTAAAATCGCAGTATACTTTTTAAATTCAAAAATTTGTTAATCTTGTTACCGGGACCTAAAACGAAGTTTATTACACTTTTTGTCTTTTTGAAACATGGATAGAATAATAATTTTATTAATTGTTATATATTTTTTTTTGGAAATACCACTCCTTTGTTCCTCGGTATTTTACTGTAGTTGTTTTAAGCTATTCTTGCATCGACAGATGGAAACGTTTAATGGAAATTAATGCTTAAAAGTATAAAACATATTAATAATGTTATGCGTTATTAGTAATATACTTAATAACATTGAAACATAACTTTATCATATGGAATATGTTTTGTGCAATTACTATTATTACTATGAGAGAAAAGATAAGTATCTGACAAGATCATCAGAGGAGGATACTGTTGACTACAATTCGAAAATGTTATTTAGAGTTTTAGTCTGCCATATGTTTTATACAATACGCCTTACCGTAATTCCAGGGTTTTGCAAATACTTGTTATATTGTTTATAAAAGTATGGTGCTATTGCAAAACTCAAGATGTAAATTGGGTTAATAACAAAATTTCCGAACAGAGTTATCAAGAGCCGAAGTCTAATAAGCAAAACAACAAATAAGGTGGAAACCACCGGAAAATTGTCGACCGCAATGGTCCTGACTTGGTAGCGGTATTTCAAAAGAAATGGTGGGATAAACCGGTTTTGTGGCATGCCAGTCCTCTCTTTCGATCGCGTTAGTGTCTGGTAAAACTCAACAGCAATAGCTATTCAAAGGTCGTAGACAGTTAAAAGAAATGATCATCCAAGTACTAAGTAAAAAAAGAATCTTTAATCAGAGGTCGGACCAAAAGTTAAAAAATTTCCACAAGGGACTGATATCTATTTGATATCTATTAAAAATCCTTTTTTAATGCTCTTATGAGAGGGATTTTTTTTGCTTTGATTAATAAGGTGGTCATGTCTAATGAAAAAGTCTGTATAATTTGTGCTAGCTCTAGCGTAACGAATAGACAGTGAAACATACAGTCCGTTAGCAATAGATGCTCGGGGTATTTCTTTTGAAATCAAAATCGTCCTTTTTGTCGTACATTTTAGTACTGATGTGATCATTGTCGTCAAATTCGAGATATATGTCGTAAAAATATAAAGATCTTGTGGTTTCTATCGTTTCCTTTATCTCTAGTTCAGGCGGATATATTGTTGGGATCCATTTATCAAAAGAAATTTTACATTGTTCAAACAAACCTGCTAGGTAAGCAAACCGAAAGCATGCCTTCTATAAAATTGAGGCAATAACATAATTACCAAACAGAATTGTCACTAAGCAAAGTCAAAGAAAAAAATTGTAGACCGCAATGGTCCACATTTGGCACAGACAATTCAAAACAAATGATATTTCAAAAGAAAAATTGATAACTGTGAAATTTATTTCTTCACTTTTGTCGTGAATTTGAGTGCTGAGGTAACTCGAATAATTCAGGCCCTTTTCGTCTCCGCTATTACGACTGCAATATTTGGGTTAGTGCCGAGGTGAATATTTTTGTCATATTCGAGATACACATCAAACTTCTAAATATACTACTCTTAATTCAAATGACTAGAATATGACATATTGGCAATTAAGAAACAGATTTTCGTTTGAAATTGAAATGACAGCATTTTTGAAGTCTAAGGATGTTATAATTCACAATTTACTGAATCACCATAACAAAACATTAGTTATAAATATTCTTGATTTCAAGTTTTGGTCTTTATATCTTCAGTTACACACGATAATGAAGTACATTTAAAGGCAATGAAATTTTGCTCAATCCGGTACTAGATGCTGACTTGAGTTTACTATGAAGTATGAATAATTATCATTGGTAAAGGCACTTCAAAATGAAAGACGACAAAAGCATCGTTCCATTACTTGATTTTATCGTGTATTTGTTAAGACTTTTCTCAAATACATTTACATTTACTTCATGTCCTTTCATTACTGATTTAACAATTATGGCTTACGATGATGAACAATTAGTTTAATATCATAGGTAATTTACTCATCCTTTGGATAAGTAAACTACCTAAAACATATATCAAAACACTAGTGTACAAACGTAATATAATGAAGTGCATCTCGTTCAGTTTAACAATATTTTCATATCAATGGGTTGAATAGGAAATTGGAGGATAGAAAAATAAAGACAACAAAGTATAATACGAAATAAAATGTGTGTTTGTCCAAATATTTGACTTCCCTTTGGTATATTATTCAATTCAGCAATGCTTATTTTTGTGTTCCTTTTTCTTTGCAATATGTGCAACAAGATTAGTTGCTAATGTTCAGCGCGTGAAAAAAGTTTTTATTTTATTATAGATATTTGAAATTTAAATTTGATGGATTGAGCATATTGTAAGGTTATAAATTTTCATAGTTATTAGTTATTTTATCAAATATATTCTATAACTATAGAATAACTATGAGAAGAGTCTACAAAAATAAATATCTAGAAGTTTACTTATCCGTCTTTCCTATATTGGTAGGTACCACTGTGTTAGAGACCCTATTTCTCTGTCTAACCTTTGAGTTTTTTTTGTTTTTTTTTCGCAAGTATTGCCATCAGAAAGACCTGTTAAATCAGAACTAGTCCATGGGCTGAAATAACCCCCATGCACACCCCTACTTATGATCCCCACCCATATTTTTCAGTCCTTCTGTATCCCCTCTCCCAAATTTAACATGTTAACATGAGCATAACATGCACGCAATATTGGAACAGGTCCCTTTTTAGACCCACCCAACAAAATTTTAGAAATTTCGTTTTAGATCTAAGTTTTTGTTTCAATTGCTTTAAATTGTTGATTGGTGCCTCTCAGTTATTAAAAATGGTATAGAATGATAGCCTATGGTATAAGCTTTAAAAATATTCCACATAAGTACCATTTCTATACCCAATGGGTTATAAAAATTGAAACATCTTATCCCTATCCTTCGAAATGTTGATGTAAATTTTAAGATTTTTCTCGAAAATAAAACACATCTTTGATTATTTTCGTTTTGTCCCTTTTTTGTCTCATCTTGTCTATGGGTGGTTCAAATTCACGAAAAGATGGAATAAAATGGAAGTACATTATCGTCTTTTCAACTGGTACAGTTTTGAAGTATTATAAACTTCCTATATCCATAAAACTTACCTCTACCCCAACAAATGTACTCTAAAAGTGTCAATTTTTTTGTTTATGTTGGCATAAAAATTACCAGAACACGCAAATTGTGTGTTGTATATGACAAGGTTGCATGCATTATATTGTAATTTCGTATTTTACCTGCCATCTTTTTACTTTAATTCGATATCTTGCCCGCAATTTATGAAAAATGGGAACATTTCAGATTTGTCCAAGGTCCACTGTTAAATCGTTAAATATGTCAAATCCGGAGAATATATCTGCAGATTTGCCATCTAATTGATCTTAGCGATACATTAGTTGTCATAAAACATTGTTTAGAAAAACAAGGAGTGTTGAATGTGACTCTGAATACCAAAAATTTTACCCCTACCCCAACAAATTTTCCCTAAAATTGTCAATTTTTGTCTCTGTTCGCATAAAATTAACTCAAACACGCAAAATGTGTGTTCAGTATTACAATAGTGCATGCATTGCATCACGATTTGATATTTTAACAGCCATTTGTTGACTTAAACTAAACATTGTGTCCGAAATTGAGGAAAAATGGGAATATTCAACATTTCAGATTTGGTCACAGTTCACTGTTTACCCGTTATATATGGCAAGTCTGGTGGATATATCTTCAGATATGCCAACTTATATTAATCTCAGATATTCGTAAAAACTCGTTAAGTTATCGTAAATAATTCGCCAATTATCCGTTAAAGTTAGGATCAAATCACAATGATTCGTTGTGTGCTCGCAAGAATTCTTAGATAACTCGTATGTATTCGTATGTCGCTTGCATTTATTCGTAACGATTCGCAAAATTTTTTCGTAACTGTATCGCTTTAAGTCTTAGAAAATCGTTAAGTGGTCGTTCATACTCGTAACTCATCGTAAAGAAATGTAAATATGTTTTATTCGCAACCATTCGTGTAAGTTTTACGAATCTTGTAAATGTCAAAGATTCGTAAGGATTCGTAAGAAAAATTCGTGTAAGGGGCATTAGAAAAGCAAAGAGTGTTTAATTTTTAGAATCTTACGCCTACCCCAAGAAGTCTTTTTTCCGTCTATATTCGCATAGAAATAACCAAAACACGCAAAGTCTGCATTGGATGTAAAAATGTTGCATTAAAATTATCATGATTTGTCATTTTAAGTCCCAATTGTCAGATTAAACTCAATATTTGGTACAAAACTGATGAAAAATCGGAATTTTCAGCATTTCAGACTTGTCCAAAATTCACTATTAAATAGTTATATGTGGTAAATCTGGAGGACTTATCTGCAGGTATGCCAATTCATTGTTCTTGGGGATATACAAGTTATCTTAAAACAATGTGTAGAAAAACCAGGAGTGTTCAATGTAACTCTAAATACCGAAAATTTACCCATACCCCAAGAAAATGATGCTAGAAAATGCTAGAAATATGTCTGTCTAATATCCTTTCGTAAAATATTTAATATTTCTGCTTTCTTTTAAAAACTGCATTTGAGTTATTGCAATATGCAATTTTAACGCAGAAAATATAGGTAAAATTGAATATTTTAGGCGATTTTCGTGAAAAATGGGAATTTTCAGCACTTCGGAATTTTACAAAATTCAAAGTTTAATTGTTGTATAACTGCCAATAAACCAAGCTCATGATCTTGTGTGTTATATATGGGAGTCTCTGTGCTTTTTTGTGATTGAAATGTTATATTATTGGACCTTTATACAACATTTTGTACAATGGTCAAGATGAATAAAATGAAATAAATTGTGTTGAAAAATGTTTAAAACAATATTTTATCATCATTTTTACGTTAGATACCAAATTCGTGAAGTTTTTACATCTCAAAATCAAATTAGCAATAATTCTGAAAAACGGAAGATTCCCAATTTTCATAAAATTTCGAGCAGGAGGACCAAAAAGGGCCCCTTAAGAAGTTTGAATCTACTTAAATGGGCTTCTGCATGTCAGCTTTAATAGTGAAATACACACAACAATTTGCATTACACATTATCTTTTTATCATTTAGAGCCTGAATATTTTAAATTTTCTCTTAATTTTAAGGGAAGGGGTGCTAATTTTGGTATTTCTAATCCCTCAATAAGTCTGACCCTAAAATGTTTTCACGTTATTTGTTGCTTACATATCATAAATCATAACTGCATTGACAATTATAAGATATATATTCAAATTTATACGATCCAGATGTAAGAAAATTGAAATTGTGAAAATATTTATAATTCCGAAAATTTCCATTTTTCAAAAATTTTATACCAAAAATCTCAATTTCAAGAACTTTAATGGTCTTTTCTTTCAAAATTGTATCACAAAAAACTGATAAATTAGGCATAAAAACTAGATCAAATGATGAGATTTATGTATCTGAAAGGAATTAAAAGCTTAAAAATCGTAATTTTCGCAATTTTTTGCAGGAGGAGGGGTATATTTTTGACATCCCAAGATCATAAAAATAGCGTAATGTGCCCAAACCTGCATTCATTGTAAAGTATATTAAATAAGCTTCAATTTGATACCATATTCCAGTACATCTAATGTATCTACATAAAAATTATAGAGCTTAAAAGATAAAATTAAGATTAAAACCAAAATACAAGAATTATGTGTGGTGTACTACAAAAGTGGCCCTATACTGTCTATGCGTGCAGCTTATATTCGCGTTGACATGTTTTATTTTGAAGAGGAGATATAAAAGGACTGAAAAAAATCGGTCTGGATCATAAGTGGGGTGGGGGCTCAAAAAATGATTTCAGCCCATGGCCTATACGCTTTTCAATAAAATACAGTAATTAACTTTTGAAAGAAAAATAATAATGTTTGAAGAGAAGTTAATTATTCGTTGGTCTCATCACAATCATGTTGATGTTTACCTTAAAGATAGATAATGCTTTATATCATCTTCAAGCAACTTTAAAAATATGTTTATATATCAACCCTAATAAAGTTTCAAAAAAGCTAGTCTGACGTCAGCATTCCTTTACTAAGACAATAAATGGTATATTTTTTTTGATGACTTACTAGAATTACCTAGCTACATATTCGTAACGGTAACCAAACAAAACTCACAATATAATCCAACAATTGAGGTTCTCCTGATATTTAGGAAGGACATACTTAACAAACAAAATGGTTTCTTATTCCGACAGAACTAGTATAAAAACTTTCTAAAGGTAAGGTATAAATGTAGAAAATAATGCGTGTTTATTTATATGCCAACATAACGCTTAAAGAATTGTATCTAATGTCATTTAAAATATTATCGCGGAAAAATCAGTAAATGAACATCACGATCGCAAGTGTGAATTTATTAATACAATGTATGCAATGATATTGTCATAACCTTATATTTAATTTTACACTTAATTTACCGTCATGCAATGCAAAAATGGACGCTTTACCGAAATGCAATGCAAACATGGACGCCTTACCGGATGTTTACTTTCTGATTTTAATACTGTCTGACGCCAGGACGCCAGACAATCACTTTCTTACACGTGATTAATGAAAGTTAAGTTACAATCTTGGTGGTTTCGAAATTCCTGGTTTTTATTTAATCTTGGACTTACTTATTGGCAGTAGACGGGCGTCGTTTTTGGAGCACCTGAGGCCACTCTCAGGTCTTATCGGAGTTCACAATTGTTTCGGTATTTTACTTCTGTTGTAAGGTTTGTTTTTAATCCTATTTTGAGGAGCATATTTTCTTGGTGTTCGTGAGATCGTGTTATCAAAATTACCCCAATTCGTGCTGGATATTAATTGCCGTGATTTGGGATCTATGTTTTTAGAATTCCCCCTTTCCTCATTCTGGCTTCGGTATTACTTTGCCGATTTATTTCAACGCTCACACGCCTTAAACAGACAAAAACGTATAAAAGAATGACGTAAAAATGATTAAAATCGGAATACAATTTCTTAATTCGAATATTTACATTATAAATTGTATTGTCGGAGCCCTAAATAAAAACTAGAGTTACTGTGGCCTAGTGGGCCACGGATACCCCTCGCCCCCGCCTCTTCCTGCATTTTCTTTAACATATGGAAAAAGGGAATTATTGGAAAACAAAAAACAAAGTGCACATATTTAATATATAATTAAGGTCCTGCATAAGTTTCATGAAGTTATGAAGTTATGATAAGTGGTCAAGGAGGAGTAGTGGATACCAGGTATTCACCATATGGTCTGCATTGAAGTCCAAATATGTAAAAAATCTGCAAAAAAAGAATGATTGGACAACAAAATGTGTAATGCAAACCTACAATATGTAATAAAGCTCCTGCATAAGTTTCATGAAATTCGAATCAGAGATTTAAGACAAAAACAACGGCAGTAGAATATCGAAGGAACAAAGGGGTGAAATTCACAAAAATCGAAGTCCAAAGACAGGGCAAAAACGAGAACACGGAAAACAATGACGTTAGACACAAAAACAATGACGCCAGACAGACACAAAGCACAGAACCAGAAACCACATTATACAGAACAAAGGCACTCACAGTGTGAACTCCAGTGAAACTGAGAGTGACATCAGGTGCTCCGGAAGGGTAGTGGATACCATGTGGTTTGAATTGAGCTAAAATGACAAAGTCAAAATTATGTCAAAAATTGAAAGGAAAAAAGAATTTAGGAAAACAAAAAGCATAGTGCTCATCTACAATATGTAATTAAGCTCCTGCATAAGTTTCATGAAATTCCAGTCAGTGGTTTAAGAGGAGTCGTGGATACCATGTGGTCACCATATGGTTTGCATTAAGCTAAAATGACTAAGTCCGAAACATATCAAAAATCTGAAAAAGGGAATTATTGGAAAACAAAAAACAAAAAACGTAGTGCACATCTACAATATGTAATTAAGCTCCTGCGTAAGTTTCATAAAATTCTGATCAGTGGTTTAGGAGGAGAAGTGGATACCATGTGGTCACCATATGGTTTGCATTGAGCTAAAATGACTAAGTCCAAAACATGTCAAAAATCTTTAAAAAAAGAATTATTGGAAAACAATAAACGTAGTGCACATCTACAATATGTAATTAAGCTCCTGCATAAGTTTCATGAAATTCTGATCAGTAGTTTAGGAGGAGTAAATGATACCATGTGGTCACCATATGGTTTGCATTGTGCTAGAATGACTAAGTCCAAAACATGTCAAAAATCTGGAAAAAAGGGAATTATTGGAAAACATAAAACGTAGTGCACATCTACTATATGTAATTAAGCTCCTGCATACGTGTCTTGACATTCTGATCAGTAGTTTAGGAGGAGTAGTGGATGCCATGTGGTCACCATATGGTTTGCATTAAGATAAAATGACTAAGTCCAAACATGTCAAAAATCCGGAAAAAGGAGAATTATTGGAAAACAAAAAGCGTAGTGCACATCTACTATATGTAATTAAGCTCCTGCATAAGTTTCATGAAATTCTGATCAGTATTTTTGGAGGAGTAGTGGATACCATGTGGTCACCATATGGTTTGTATTGAGATAAAATGAATAAGTCCAAACATGTAAAAAATCCGGAAAAAAAGGGAATTGTTGGAAAACAAAAAGCGTAGTGCACATTTGCTATATGCAATTAAGTCCCTGCATAAGTTTCAAGAAATTCTGATCAGTTGTTTAGGAGGAGTACTAGATACCAGCTGTTGGGTACAAAAAGACGGACGGACGGAAGATGGACGGAAGGACGGAAGGACGGACCGAGACCATGAACACTATATCAGTAGTTTAGGAGGAGTAGTGGATACTATGTGGTCACCATATGGTTTGCATTGAGATAAAATGACCAAGTCCAAACATGTCAAAAATCCGGAAAAACGGGAATTATTGGAAAACAAAAAACGTAGTACACATCTACTATATGTAATTAAGCTCCTGGATAAGTTTCATGAAATTCTGATCAGTATTTTAGGAGGAGTAGTGGATATCATGTGATCATCATATGGTTTGCATTGAGATAAAATTACTAAGTCCAAGCATGTCAAAAATCCGGAAAAACGGGATTATTGGAAAACAAAACGCGTAGTGCACATCTACTATATGCATTTAAGCTCCTGCATAAGTTTCATGAAATTCTGATCAGTAGTTTAGGAGGAGTAATGGATACCAGCTGTTGGGTACAAAAAGACGGACGGACGGAAGGACGGATGGACACCATGAACACTATATACCTCCCGCAAAGTGGGGGTATAATTTACATTTTTGTTTGTTTGCAACATCGAAAATTTTTTTAGCTGTACTTGCATCGAGAGATGGAAATAAACGTTATGCGTTATTAGTAATATACTTATAACCTGTTAAATCTAAATTTTGAACACTGTATCTGTTTTGTATAATTATTGTCGATAATGAGAGAGCAAAGATAAGTATCAAACAGGATCTAATTATAATCATTTAAATTTTAGTCTGCTTAATATTTTATACAATACACAATATTTTGCGTACACTTGTAGATGATGCTATTGCAAAAATCAAGAGTCAAATGATAGTTTAATAAACGAAGTTTAATGTAACATATTTTATCTGACTTTGTTTAACAGACTATCTTTATTCAGATTTCCTTTTGGAATTGATTTGATCTAATTACATTATTATAATAATTTTAAATGATAAATATTTGACAGTATAAATTGCTATTCGTTGTAGTTAGTTCGTAAAGAAAAGTAACAAATATAATATATGCAACACATTTCTTAATTGAAGGGAATGTGAAAGCAATAAAACTTTTTTTTAATGATGAATGATTACTAAAGATAAAGACATCAAACATCTATGTGATCTAAAGTTTTGTTTATTTTTTGTAATTTTTTTTTCAGTACTAAGTAAAACAAGAACCTTGAATCAGAGTTCGGACCGAAACTTACATTTTTTCACATATTTTTTCACATATAAAAGAACTTTTATATGAAAATATGGATTTTTTATTGATAAGGAGGTCACGGAGATAACTATGTCTAAAGAGAAAGTCTGATTAATTTTTCGTTACGAATCAACTATGAAACATACACTTCGTAAGCTGGAATTTTGAATATTATTGTATGAAGCCGAGCTTAAACGGAAGATCGATTATATAAAATCCATATGTCATATGATTAGTTATAGTTATTAGTTTCAGTAATCCATGACCGACAGCAAGAACTATATAATGAGACATTGTTTTTGATATGAAACGGTGATCTTTACTAATTATAAACTAGTGTTCGAGACTTATATAATTTACGCTTAAGTTGACTGGTCTGTTCCATATCAGACTGACATTTAAAATTTAATTGTATAGACTGTTCTGTAAAGTTGTATTGATAAATTGTTACGTGATCTGATTTTCGTGTTTAAACACAATTAAGATAATATGTATTGATCTGCTTAATTCGTTTTTCTGACAAAATAGCAGCAAATATGCTTAAAGGAAATAAAAATTTCACATTATAATCAGTAACACCATGTCTGTTTTACATATATGTTACGTTGTTACCGGGCGTTCTTATACCTGACGCCTTCAAATAACTTACATTTCCATAACATAAAATCGTTTGTTTCTACGTAAACAACTGGAATACAAATTACAAACTGAAGATAAAAGTAAACACTTACAATGAACGAGAATAACAATCACATGCAACGATCCATAAGGACACTTCACTAGCAAATACACATAACCATTGGCAAACATGAATAACAATAGGAACTCGATTTTTTTAATTTAAGATCATCCATTTTGTCATAAAATTTAGTACAGAGATCACTATTTTCGTCAATAACGATATGTAAGTCCAAAAAGATGAAGAACTGGTGGTTTGTGTATTTTCTATTATCTCTAGTTCTTATGGATATATTAATGGGATCAATTTAGCAAAAGATACAATATTTTCGGAAAGAACAACTTATATATATCTATCAATGAGATTGAAGGATCTAGCTTCTCTTATTTTCTGTTCTTTTGTTGGTCCCTAAAGACATTCAGTCTCGTAAGAATATATAAGTCTGCAAGTAGGGGAGCACAATTGATGTGTATTTGTATGCCAACTTGCTGTTGAAAAATAAATGAAATGTGACAAATATATTGTCAATCAATGAATTAATGTTAATTAATTCAATAAGTAATGGTACTTGATGAAGGTTAATAAGTGTAGTATCTTCAGTCATTAACTCACCCTTCAATTTTTTTTTTTCTTTTTTTTTTTTTTTTTTTTTTGCTACATACATGTAATAATGTATAAAAGGAAATAAAAACATTAGTTAATAAATGCACTTTACTAAATTGAATCTCGATTAATTTCACAATTTTTCCATATCCCGGTTTGAATAAGAAATTCAAAAATAGAAAATAAAAAACCCATAACAACGCACAGTACAATACATGAATGCATAGCAAAATGGTGTACTATGTTACATTGTGATATTAAATGTTCGGCCAGATATTTGATTTTCCCCTGGTTAACATTGTACATCTGAATTCAGCAGTGCTTACCTACCCTGCCTACCTTGTCTTCGAGATCACTGTATAGGCCTAGGGCCTCTCTCATCCATCACTAAAGTATCACTAATACCTGCTTCCGGTCCATAGAAGTACATTTTATCGGAAACTCTTTCCAATGTTTATTGAGCTAACTCTTGAACATTAATTTTTGTATAATTTCATTTTGTGTTCCTTAATTTATAGAGTTACAAAATATTACAAACGTACTTAGAATTCTAACATGGCCCTTGTTAATCGTCAACCAGTATAATATTCGATAACCATATATTTCGCACATGTGCAAATGGTATCGGAATATGAGTAAACGGGATATAAAAACAACAATGTTTTTAGTTTTGTTCGTCTTAGTTTATGAGGGAAATAAAGGTTAAGAACAGTTTTTAACTAAATCATGCCATTCAGACGTTTTTTTTTTTTTTTTTTTTTTTTTTTTTTTTTTTGCTTTCAATTTGAATTTTGAACTTGCATCTGTTTGCAAACGTCATATTGTGTATTGTGACGTCATAGACACAGACAGCAATGGAGGCGAGAAATCCGTCTTCTCTTAGGTCGCTTCTGATCGGAAAATTCTATTGTCAGTCATATTAGAATCGAAATAACTCATGGCAGGTATATGGTTATTGTCATTTAACCATGGCCTTGGCCTTTATATTCGTAAATTTAACGACTCGCTAATGCTCTGGGTTAAATTCGAATATAAAGGCCCTGGCCATGGTTAAATTTCCAATAACCATATACCTGCTATGAATAATTTCTTAATTATACAATATACTTTCGATACGGAAAAACTGAAAAATACATATAACAGTCCTGTTGCCAACTGAATTTTACTGTTGTTACGATCGTTTTTTTATTTATCACATTGGCTATAGGGGGAAGGTTTGGGACCAATAAAACTAGTTTAACCCCGCCGCAGCAGGTTTGCGCCTGTCCTAAGTCAGGAAATTTATTAAGCCTTTGTGTGTCTTGTTTGTTTTCTAGTTAGTTCACTTTATGTCTATCGGAGTCTAGGAAGATGCTTATTTCGCTGAACTTGATTACTCTTTGATTTAGGGGCCAATTCCGACCTACCGTTGGGTGTGGGGTTTCCTCACCGTTCATTGAAGATCTTATGGTGGCTTTGAGTTGTTATTGCTCCCCTTAGGTTCGTTGTCTCTTTGACACATTCCCCGTTTCCCTTCTTTTTCTTATATAAGGTTTGGGTACACATAAACCGGTTTAACCCTATCGCTGGCTTTTGCTAGTGCCGGTACCAAGTACGGCTGTCCCGAATTTCTATCGTTTTTCTTTTGTAAAATGTATTTTTATTGTGGGTTTTTTCTTGTGCAATTCCTATTTACTTTGTTGCATGTGGCTATGTTTTTCGGCCATTGTAGGTGTTTTCTGTTATCTTTTTTATTCTATATAAAAAAATAACATTAGACCCATCTTTCGTTTTTAAGCTAAATAGTTTAATTTCAAAATTCATCTCTATACATTTTTTAATTGAAATTATCTAGAGGCATAAAACAAAATCGTCAGTTGGCGTATTACTATCAACTTACGACCAAACTAATGTTTCATCGATATAAAAAACATAATGCTTGATAGAAAATGGCTGGAATTTTGTCAGATTCTTACACTTTCTAATAATTATGCTACATTATTTACAGGTGTCATATCATTCGCGAAACAAAACAAGAAGTCAAATGTTTCCAGGTTAAGTTCCTTACCGCATTATACAAATACATATTTTAGAATATATTTGAAAATGTTTCTCCAATCTCTAAACGCTATATATTTTATTACTCATGATAGTAAGAAATGATTGATACGGACTACAACTGCTTTCAGCATATGCACTTCCAAATATTTACAGAATGAGATATTATCTTGGAATGAGTTGCAACCCATACATTTACTATGTATACATGTATCTTAATTAAGGGAAGGGTTAATGAAGATAACTCTTTGAATCAGTAGGACGTTGAAATAGTTTTTTTTTTCGGCCTTAATGTGAAAAAGAATTAAAATTATTTCTTATATTTATTAAATAACAAAATACCGAAGTTACTGTTAATTTATTTCCCGCATGTGCGCATTTCGACAAGCTATGTCTCATCAGTGCAGATCAAACCAAAACATTTGGAAGTCGGTCAATTAACCGAAAAACGTGTTCAAGCTGATAGAGAACAAGTAACAAATAAGATGTAAATAGAAAAGTCAAAAATCAGCTAAGGACAGAGCTATGCATGAGGGAGATGCTCCTTAGTTTTTAACAAAATTTGGTAAAATTTAGATATGGCAAGTTTCAATATTGTCGGTTTTCTTGACAGCAGCGAAGTACTGACTACTAGGTTGGTGAATACCCTCGAGGCTAAAAGTACATTAGCAGAGGCATCGACCCAGTAGTAATAAAAACAAAATACGGAAGTTACTGTTAATTTATTTTCTTCATATGCGCATTTCGGCAAGTTATGTCTCACCATTTTAAAATGTTTAAAACAAGCTTACAGGTGATTTTTAAGAGTTATGTCACTTAAGTAAGATCAACTCCTTAAGTGTACTTAAAGAAGTTTAATAAGATTTATCAAAAATGGCACCAGTTCCCATGGAAATCAGAAAATAAAAAGCGCGCAGACCTGGATGCAATTTAACAGAAAGGTTACCTAATATATATAATTAGTTTTTGATATCCAAGACTTTAAAATTGCGTCTGTTTTCATGGAAACAGAAAAAAGGGTGCACATGAATTCGAAGTGATCAGATTAAATCTTAACAAACAGGTTGCCTAGTAAATGTGTAAGTGTTTTCTAGCCTTTATTATTGCAATCGGAGAATGTCGATGGATATGAGGTAGCAATTACCGTTTTTGAGCAACAAAAGACTAAAGTACAATGACATCTGTTTTCATTTCTTGAAATGGTTTGTACCAATTAAGATGTTATAAAACAACAATGTAGTCATGTATGTTTTCATTTCTTGGAATGGTTTGTACCAATATATTTGTATGATATATTGTTTCTGAACTAAGTTATGTAACATTATAGAAGTACTTCTATAATGTATATTGTTTCTGAAATAAGTTATGTAACATTATAGAAGTACTTCTATAATGTTACATAACCTAGTTCAGAAACAATATATCATACAAATATATTGGTAACAAACCATTCCAAGATATGAAAACATACATGACTACATTGTTGTTGTATAACATCTTAATATTATACCTTGTTCAAATCCAATGTTTATTTCTCTGTTAATATACATTAAGCACCAAATAATTGTGATAACAATATATTGTATTACTTATTTAGCATAAAAATTGTACTAAGTCTTACCTAGACCTCAAAATATTACTTTTACCGTTGTTAATAGGATCGTAACTTTTTCCATTTGATCAAAATTTTCTTGGATTTCAATGTAATCTTTTATATAGATCTTACCTAAAAACTTTATCAATCAAAAAGTACATGTGCAGATTTTCTTTTTGCTGTTATTTTGATATTTTATAGCTTCTCAATAAAGCAAATAACCACTTTAGTTTGATAACAAATAACAAAATACCGAAGTTACTGTTAATTTATTTTCTGCATATGCGCATTTCGACAACTTATGTCACATCAGTGCAGATAAAGCCAAAACATTTGAAAGTGCAATGACCAAAACGTGTAAAAGTTGATAGAGAACAAATAACCAAATGCATCTAAATAGACACGCCAAAGTTCAGCCAAGGACAGAGCTATGTATGAGGGAGATACTCCTTAGTTTTAATCAAAATTTTGTAAAATTTAGATATTGCAAGGTTTAATAAAATCGGTTTTCGGGTCAGCACCGAAGTACTGACTACTGGGTTGGTGAATACCCTCGGGGACTTACAGTCCACCAGCAGAGGCATCGACCCAGTGGTAATAAATAACAAAATACCGAAGTTACTGTTAATTTATTTTCTGCATATGCGCATTTCGACAACTTATGTCTCATCAGTGCAGATAAAGCCAAAATATTTGGAAGTCCAATGACCAAAACGTGTAAAAGCTGATAGAAAACAAATAACCAAATGCATTAATTTATGGAAATCGAAAAAGAAAATAAACGGGGTAAATATCTTAAATATTTTACGAAAGGATATTGAATAAATGAACATGACACCATAACACATATGCTAGCTCCAACTGCAATAATTTTAATGAGCTGTATGGCCATTTCGGAAATCAATTCCTCATCAGCAGCAGAAAAAGTAAAGACTGGTTCCTAAAAGCAAAGACTGGGTTGACCTAAATATTGTTTATCCGTTTTTAATAATACGCGCATAATAGTTAGTCAGAGAGCTGGAATGTCAATTTTTTAATCAATATTCAACCAAGACAAAGTAGAAGCATTCTAGACATTTGCTAGTAAAACTCTTCCAAAACACGTTTGAAGAGATAATTAAATGGAATGTAGCTCATATTGGTGTATACTTGGTATATGTTATTATTTTTCTTAAATTTCAAAGATGATTCCTTGAATTTCAAATTTCACTTTTTGTCTCCTATAAGCACCAATTTCCTAAGGGAAGATTACAGCAAATACCAGACTTGAAAAATAAATATTACTTCTTTTATGGATCATTAAGAGGAGTATTTGAGACTTTTTAGTATCATACAGAGTGCCTTTTTTATAATTTATCAAACTGCAACACGTTTGTTCAATCCTATTGAATATTTGAAGAGCTGAATTACCGGGATTATACTTCTCATAAATAAGTTTATCATTTCAATCAAAGTTAAGCTTATCTTATTTCTGCCTGGTATTGAAATTTGTAGTTGCTTATGTCAGTAAAGTTCAGCATGTTGAACAGAGTTTATATTTTATTATAGATTTCTTGATCTTAATTTGATAGAGTGCGCACATGGTAAGATAATACATTTGATGAATGGCAGTTTTTTTATGTTTCTTTTCATCTGTAGAAGAGCTACCTGTATTTCTGACATCCTTGCATACAACATTTTTGTATTTTACCTTTTAGTTTTTTAGCAAGTTTCGGTATGACTTCTTAAAGTCAGAAGGGTTTTCAAATAAAGACCAGTTACAATCTCAAAAAAAAAATAATACTACCATACATTTTGTAAAGAGTGTTAGAAGAAAAAAAGGATTTCCCCTTAGCCTTATCACAATCATATTGTTGATTATCGTAAAAGATAAATGATGCTTTACATCTTATAGTCAAATAAAAAATGTTTATATATCACTCGAATAAAGTTATCATTTTCTTTTACAAGTTTCATTAAAGAATGGTAACATGGTTGGTGTTTTCGACATTTCCGGTTTTTAGTTTATTTTGGTCAGTTTGACGAGTGTTTTTTTTTATGAAGGAGGACATACCTACCCTTTTGAATATGAAAAAGAAAAGTAATGGGGTAAATGTCAAGGAGACAACATCCCATATCCATGTTAAAACGACCCAAAACAAAGCATCTAGGGGTCACCGTACGGTCTTCAACACAGTGAGGAACCTCACACCATATAGCAAGCCCTAAATGGCCCCAAAAAGGGTAAAAAGTGAATAAATCAATGGAAACAAACCACATCCAATAACCCAAATATCAAGAAACTAAAATTTCATAAGAAAACACGGACAAGCCAGTCACCAACATATTCCTGACTTGGGACAGGCGCAATAAATTGCGGTGGGGTTAAACTCGTTTTCTTGGATCCAAACGCACATTTAAGGGTTTGTTTTCTGTGTTGTTATGTATATCTCATATCTTTGTTTTTCCAAATTCTCATCTTTGAATATTATTTGAGCAATGAACGCATTTTTTTCTTCAGTATTTTTCTTCTACTTTCTGTCAAGTTTGAAAGGTTTGTTTATTAATTATTAATTTTAGTGGCATATTTTCTTGATGTTCATGCTATCATTTATTTAAAAGTGTATCGTTTTCAACGCTCGCTCTCCTTAACAAGAAAAACAACCTGACAGTGTATCTATATAGAATAATGGAAGCTTTGTTTCTAATACGAGAAATATTGACGAAAATTATGAACAATTCATTTTACGTCATTCAATTTAAAGATTTATTTAAGTCGATATGTATCACAACCGTTTAAGTTGTCGAAATGCGCATATGCAGAAATTAAATTTGCAGTAAGTTCGGTATTTTGTTATTTACCCTCACATTTGCTGTTGGAAACGCGCAAAAACTAGATTTCCTAAAAGTAAAACTTAGAAACACAGAATTTCTCCGTGTGAGACACTGTGTCCTTAGCTGATTTTGGCTTTACATTTAGATCATATTGGTATTTGTTCTCAATCAGTTTTCACACATCTTTAAGTTATGATCTTCCAAAGGTTTAGATTTTATCTGCACTGAAGAGACATTAGTTGTCGAAATGCGCATATGCAGAAATTAAATTCACAGTGACTTCGGTATTTAGTTATTCGGTAGATGTCCTTGTGTCAACGTATATTTGTTCCACATAACGAAAGTTCCTTTGGAACAAATATTACAAAAATTGGCATAATATATCTTCCTTATGGAACAACTGTTATATAACGTTTATTCCGTTAGGAACAAATACTGTAATATTTGTAATATTTTGTTCTGTTGGAACAAATATAGTTTAATACTTTATCCTTTTGGAACAATTATTATTAAAGAAAAACTAGCACATGACACTTGGTACTGAATTTAGCCTCCAATATCGATAATTTTGCTAATGAGTACTTCTTTTTTTGACAACTTGATTTTAATGCTGCTGATGAGAGGTTACTCCTTGAGACACGTGTACAGCATGTATCGAAATTTACCGTTTGTGATGCAACTATATTTTTTCTGTACAACATGTTATGTTAAATGCTTTACATTTTTTTAATATTAAGAGTTATGACGATATTTACTTCTGAAGCATAAAACTCTTACTTCATATATGTTTTTAGTCGACTATCTAACTAAATGCAATATAATGAGTATTTGTTTTTACAAGGTTTTATTGTTATGCTATCTCGCGTTCAGAAGTGACACGCAGGAGAACTCAGAGGGGTTTGCGGGCTGGCAACTGGCAAAGACAGTATAAAATAACAGTCCAAAACCCCCATTTTTTCGAAAGCTGGATCCATCAGTTTGACAATGTGCAAATGCGCTTCAAGGCCATCTAGGAATGATTCCACCATCCATAATACACTGACCATTCAAGCATAAGGGTCTCACAACTCACAATTTGATACCAATGATGTTAACAGGTTTTAAACAAATATGTCAGTAGTTTAAGCTGGCTTCGAGAATGTTTACGTTTAGACAGTTGATACACATGTTTCATAAAAAGTCCAATGCTCTTTCTATAAATACTGGTATTACTCCTTTATTATGGAGTATATATCTACTCATTAGTCCGTCAACACGTTTTCCATAGTAATGTAAAAATATATATGGCCACCAATGGAAAGGATTGCCCAGTAGATGAACATTTTCGGCGAGCTAACCACAGCATATTGGACATGCATGTTACTGTCCATATATTAACTAGTACAGGTGAAAAACAACGATAGTTGCTTGAACAAAAAATCAACTGCTCGACCCTTTGGCATGAATGTTAAGAAGCAGTGTAGTTTAATATATATTTATGTAATGTAATTTATTATTTGCATAGAACAGAAAACTAATGTTTTATTCTCGTGTTTGATTGTGTTCAAAATTTGCACGATGTCTACAGGTAATATCTGTGACACGTCATTAGGTCTGGCTTGTCTTGTCATTTCCATCTTCTTCTTAGTATTTCAGCCCGGTAGTCCCCTAGTCGAAGGCCATACGGCCGAAACGTTGGGCAGTCTTCCCTTCTTTACATTGTTTTCATTTTTATATGTTTTTTAATTTGTTTATTTTGTGTTTTTTACCTTTTAGTCGTGGCCAGCTATACCAGTTTTATTTTGTTCCATAGTAATGGATTGCGTTCTTGACATAGTTTTTCCTATACCAGACAGTCATAGAAAAAAAAAACATAAACGGAAAAAACGGAAATACATCTATTATTTGTTGATTTATATTAACAAATTTGATATAACTCGAAAAACAGATCTGTACAGTGCTTTAATGTTCTTTTATTAATGGTGTGGAGAAGTATTTTTACGTGATAACAGCTGACAATTTTATATTTAAAATAGCAATAGACGTCTTCTTCTTTGACAAAAGACGAATAATTGAAGAATTAGAGGTGATTTTTAATAGACATTTCCATCTATTTCCTTGACATGACTCATTAAGACTCATTAAAAATTAAAATACCGTATACATAATGGGTAAAGGTATTCTGGTAGAAATCAATTATTATATAGGATGCAATTGTAAGAATAGAGCTTTAAGAATCGCTATGACTATAAATTAAAAGACAGAAAACATCAGCCATACAAGAGTTCAAGATAATATGTTTATGCAATAGAACATTAAATTCTTAACCAATTCAATTTTTAGAGAACAAATATTCTACCAGATCATTCTTAAGATAAATTATTTTTCTTTAAATATTTTTGATGTTGAATTGGTCGTATGCAGAAGCTTCGGTATTATGTTTCTCATAATCTCATCAAACAAAATTTGAACTTCATAATCAAATGATGATATATTGTTACAAATGCATGAGGTCTCCTTTCTATCACTTAGGCTACTGATATTTTGTATTATAAATATCTTAATTTTATGCATCAATTAAATTTGACTACATGTTTAATTGATGCATTTTACCTAAAAAAATAAAGGCATATCAAAGAAGAAAAAATGCTCATTAAATAGATAAGGAATCTAAGATATAATAAAACTATTACTGGTTCTGACTGATTTGCATTACATCAAGTTAATGCGTATGTGATAAAAGAGAAAAACAACTTAACAGACTGGTATTATGCAGACTAGTTATTAATCATATCAATATATCAATCCTCAAAATATCCGAAAGCATGTTTCATTTACATCGAAGCAATTCTTATCTAACACGTCAAATATCACAGTATCCCAAATGAAAGTGGAAATTTTCAACTAGATTCATTTCTTGCCGGATTTTGACATTTTCCTAAATTGACTCACTCACAGTCTGACGGGTGCTGTTAACAGAGCTGGATATGTTACCCCTCCGGAGCACCTGATGTTTTTTTCTCAGTTTCAAGGGAGTTCACACTGTGAGTGCCTTTGTTTTGAATGTTGTGATTTCTATTTCTGTGATTCGTATCTGTCTTACGTCATTGTTTTCTGTGTCTAACGTCATTGTTTTCTGTGTTATCGTTTTGGCAATGTCTTTGGACTTCGATTTTGTAAATTCCACTCCTTTGTTCCTTCGGTATTCTACTGCCGTTCTGTTAAAAGGGAGCAGAATATCTGTATTAATGAAAGAAGGCTTGGTCGACTCCTCTGCTGGTGGACTGTTAGTTCCCTAAGGAACGCGTCTTTGGCTTTTCATAGCTTTTGAAATCCTCAATGAAAAGGGTCTGAGAATATTTTCCAGTTTACATAATGTCTATATATAATACCTATGGTCTCAATTATTGACACGCTAGCCCTTATACAGTTCAAATATTTTTGATTATATGATTCAACCGTCTCATATCATTTCAATTTGTGTGGACTCTAAAAACATGTAGTCTCGATTTGAAATTTTTCATTCCAGGATTTCCCCCTTTTATACCCCTGTGTTTGCGGGCTGAATAAAGTACACATGGCGTCCATTCGTCGGTTATTCTCTCCATCATTGGGGTACACACTCTGTGGCGAAAATTCCATTGGCAAAAGAATACCGAAAAAACAAAGGAATGGTTTTAGAAAACTCGAAATCCAAAAAATTAAAATTGAATGAAACTTTCACAGAATGTGCAGTAGAGATTGCCATTGTGCACTAGCCATTTGAAAATTTATTTGACTTTTTTTCTTTTTTTTTTTTTTTGCTTTGGGGAACGGGGGTATTTTTAGTGAGCTTTACTCACAGTTTTCTTTAGAATTCATTTGTCCAAGAATCATTGTGAGTGAAAATAGTCATGCGCATTTGTGGAGAATTTCCATAATCTGTTTTTTTTTACTCTTTGTTGGAGTGTGGACCATTTATCTAAATGAGAGCTGTTTTGATGTATTGTAGTTCGTTTTGTTCTTTTAACATTTATCAGTAGGTCCGGAATTCTATGTATTTATCGGATTGATTGATTGATTAGTTTAGAGCGCTACGTCCAGTGGACAATATAATAATCAGTCATGGTCTCAAATGTGAGACAGGACAATTCCAC
>MJUU01003261.1:11670-21775 GCA_002080025.1 Modiolus philippinarum | reverse complement strand
AATAATAATAATCAAACGAAATACAATAAGGTCTTTCCACTGTAGTGGTAAAGACCTTAATAAAAAGGTATTAAAAATAAATGAATATAGTAGTCATTGCAATTAATGTTAGAGATAAAAGGGAGATAACTCCAATAGTTTGAGAATATTAGAATAATATTTGAAAATAAAAAAAGAAAAATTAGTGTAGAGTTGTCATAGCAACTGAAACATGCATAAAAGGGAGATAACTCCAATAGTTTGAGAATATTGGAATATATCTGAATATTATGGAAGCACAAAGAATGGTTAGGGCTAGTCGTGAACAAAAACAATAAAATCAGAAAACTAATGTATAAGAATTGAGGGAACAAAAAATAATGCATACAAAAAGTAAGACGATTAGGATTCGGGGTTAAGGTTAGGATTAGTGTAAGTATAAGGCTAAAAGTTAAGGTTAGGTCACTGGGTAAGAGAGACAAGCACAAATAAAATTAAAAGGTCAATTGTTCAGAGAACAATTGCAAGGTCTTTCACCAGTTTTCACCATGATTACATGTAAGAGTTTGTTTTTGTTTTCTATTTTGGTAAAAAAAGTTATGTTAACAAAAGTTTTTTGACCAACCATAAATGGAGATCGTAATGAGAGAAGTATTTTTGCAACACAATGTTTTCATCAATTTTTTATCGTTTCCGACATATCGCGATTACAAAATTTCGAATGGCAGCCACATTGAAATTGGCGGACGGAATTTTTTTTTGACCAACGATAAATGAAGATCTTTAAGAGATGAGTATTTTTGCAACACAATGTTTTCATAAATTTTTTATCGTTTCCGAGATATCGTGATAACAAATTTTCCAATGGCGGCCATTTTGAAAATGGCGGACGAAATTTTTTTTTACCGACCACAAATGAAGATCTTAATGAGAGGAGTATTTTTGCTTCAATATGTTTTCATATATTTTTTATCGTTTCCGAGATATCGCGATAACAAAATTTCAAATTGCGGCCATTTTGAAAATGGCAGATGAAAATTTTTTTTGACCAACCATGAATAAAGATCTTAATGAGAGGAGTATTTTTGCAACACAATGTTTTCATAAATTTTTTATCGTTTCCGAGATATCGCGATAACAAAATTTCGAATGGCGGCCATTTTGAAAATGGCGGACGATAATTTTTTTTGACCAACCAAAAATGTAGATCTTAATGCGAGGAGTACTTTTGCAACACAATGTTTTCATAAATTTTTTATCGTTTCCGAGATATCGCGATAACAAAATTTCGAATGGCGGCCATTTTGAAAATGGCGGATGAAAATTTTTTTTTTGACCAACCAGAAATGTAGATCTTTATGAGAGGAGTATTTTTGCAACACAATGTTTTCATAAATTGTTTGTCGTTTCCGAGATATCGGGATAACAAAATTACGAATGGCAGCCATTTTCGAAATTTTTTTTTGACCAACCATAAATGAAGATCTTAATGAGAGGAGTATTTTTGCTTCACAATGTTTTCATAAATTTTTTATCGTTTCCGAGATATCGCGATAACAAAATTTCAAATGGCGGACGAAAAAAATTTTTGACCCCAGATTTGTAATCAGGACCATAAAAGCTACCTAGAAACCAAATTTGGTAGAAATCCGATAACTTTGAGAAATTTGCATATTTAGGGGTCAAAAACGCGTAACCGAGGTCGCGACCCAAAAATTTTTTTTTGCATGATAAATCATCCTGAGGATGAATGCAACATTTTCCCCCATTCAGAATTTTGATATCGGTTACGGTCAAGGAAAACTTTGTTTGGGGAGATAACTCCGTTACTAAAATAGCTCAATATGCTTGCGTCGGTTTTGAGGTCCCGGAGCAATGTCGATTTATCACCCTAAGTATCGAAAAGATATGTCGCGTAGTTTTGAGGCTTGAGTGCGGCGGAAGAATAAGAAAAAAAAATAATCGGAAGAATTACAGTAAGGTCTTTCACATGTGGTGAAAGACCTTAATAATTAGGGTTAGGGTAAATAAAAAACAAAATAAAAGCTGGGGTTAGGGTAAGTCATGACATAGCTGAACAAAGACATTTCTGCTTATCTAACAACACAACAGCAAAAGGTTAAGATCAAAGGTTAATGTAAAGGTCTAAAGAATAGGGTAAGAATTACGGTTGGTTAGGGTTTAGGGTAATGATTAGAGTTAAGCGCCGGTATCTATCTCATTTGCATATAGTTCAGAATATAGGCGAGCCCTAAAGCCTAGATGAAAAAGGAACACATGTGGCGAGACCAAATTTCACTAAGGAAACCATCTTTGATAGGGTAATACATGATCCATAATAAAGTGAGAAACACATGAATAGGCCAAAAGTTCAATGAAAGACTAAGAGAAAATCAACACCTCCACTGCAATTCGACAGTATCTCTACAAATTCGAACCCAATAAAGTATAGTATTAATGCAGTAGCACCTTAACAGCACCTCGACAATTTAGAACCCGTTAATATAATATTAATACGGTAGCACCTCGACAGATGCCAAGCCATCATATATACAAATGTAGCATTCATAGAGTAGCACCTAAACAGCACCTCGAAAATTGAGAACCTGTTAACATAGTATTAATACGATAGCACCTCGACAGATGCCAAACCATCATATATAGTATTCATACAGTAGCACCTTGACAAAAGGTCGACCCGCACTTAGACAAATACGATGTATTGTGTACATTAGGACTTGACTAGGCGAGACCAAGGCTAAAGGCGAGACACACGTAGCGAGACCAGGAGGTCAACACTTACAGTATATCAGCACCTCGACTGCACCTCGACAAATGCAAAACCATGATGTATTTTGTACATTAGCACCCGAATAGGCGAGACACACGTAGCGAGACCAAAAGGCCAACACTAATAGTATATCAGCACCTCGACTGCACCTCGACAAATATAGTATTCATACAGTAGCACCTCAACATTACCTCGACGGGCACCTCGACAAATGAGAGCCCAAAGCCACATATATACTACTGTTTGATCACTGTGATCTTGACCATTGTATTACTTTCTCCAAAATCAATAGGGTTCCCCCTTCTTATGCAAAACTATATTTGCAAGTTTCATTTTAATTGGGTGTTAACGTTTTGAGTTATCGTCCGGGACCAATTTGTTTTGAAATTTTCAATCTATTTTCGGTCACTGTAATCTTGCCCTTCAAAATGAATAAGGTTCTTCCCCTTCTGGTATAAAACAACATATCCAAGTTTCATTTCAATTGGATGTAAACTTTTTGAGTAATCATCCGGAAACAAAATTTTTCTGAATTTACAGTAATTTTTCGGTCACTGTGACCTTGAACTTTGACTACTACTTTCTCCAAAATCAGGAAGATTTCTTCTCTCTTGGTACCCAACAACATATCCAAGTTTCATTTCATTTAGACGTAAACTTTTGGAGTTATTATCCGGAAACCAATGTATGACGCCCGCCCGCATTACCTAACCAATAGCCGAGTTCAACTTCATTGCAACCGTTGTTCCATTGTTCCATTGCTTGGTTCTACCATATTAAACGAAATGATATGGAGTAAATGACCATGAGACCATAACACATGTTAACTCCAACTGCAATAATTTTAATGAGCTGTATGGCCATTTCGGAAATTTATTCCTCATCAGCAGCACTAGAACCCAAACAAAGGAAATCCATAAGATCAAAAAATGTTTAAAATGCATACAACCAAACGAAATCCGAATAATCAGTAAAATCAAATATAGCTAAGGACAAAACTACAATGGGGGAGGGGGAGTTAATCCTTCGGTTTTAGAATTTACATAAATTTAGACAATAGTAAATGAACAAAGTATACACATGAGATATTATCTCATGTACAAGTACACCATATCTAAGAAAAATACCATGTATTTGTATAGACTTTGTCTCTTATCTCATGTACATTTACTCCATATTTTTTCATGTTTATTTAAGACAGAAGTGTGTCTCTCCTGCATTTTTGAGTCCGTTAAAAAGAACCCCGAGGAAATAACTGTCAAATCCTGTATTATCAAGAAAATATAATTTTCAATCCTGATTCCTGAAATCCCGGATCCCGTTAAGCGTTAATCCCGAATTCCCGTTGAATAAAATGGATGATCCCGGCGTCCCATAAAAGGTCCTTCAGCCCCTCGTTGTTCCATTGCTTGGTTCTACCATGTATTTGTAGAGACTTTGTCTCATGTTCATTTACTCCATGTCCTTTTATTGTTTATGGTCCATTTTGTCCAAAACGAAGTGGCTAGGTATCGTGTGAAATCCTCGGTTGTGTTTTACTTCTCAAACCATTCCAAACGAATGTTTCTGACCAATAACCTTTGACCGAAATTACATTGGTTACCATTACAATTTAGTGCGAATTGGTTCTAAATTTGTGGCCATTGCCACTAACGTAGCGGGTAACATCATGTTAATATTGCCATCTATTCAGGTTTACAGAATAGATGCTTTTATTGTGGAATGGTATCGGAGGCCCCTCGAGTTATCGCTCCTTGACCGATCAGTAATTTCACATTAATCGTCAGTTGCCCCCCTTACCATTATAAACGTCAAGAAATTTCTGGAATCAGCCTCTTCCGTTTAAGAATCCAAAGGGGTAAGATCGTATTTTTGTGTCATCTTAAAATACTTCAAAAAACACAAATTTTCGTGCAAAACACGTTTCTGGTGTGAATAATGAAATATGTGATTCCATTTCACGACAGCAATGGGAAAGATGGAGCCTCAGGAAATACCACCAATGTTTCTAGAGATCATTTACAACGCGAAGTTGACCGATTAGGTTACCAGTCATTTGCTACAATACCGGCCTGTCAGCATTTGCAAATTTCCTGGCAATCTTCACTATTCCGGAAACTTGGCCCCCCAAGCTGGAAACAGTCCTTCATTTTATTGCACACTTGTCTCTCAAAAATCTATCATTTAATACTGCTCGCTTATATGTTTCTTCAATTAGCTACAAATGTAAAATATTGAATCTGAATGATGTTACCAATAACTTTCTTGTATCTAAAGTTCTGGAAGGCCTTAAAAGGTCGTTTAAAAACTCATATGCGAGATTGCCTATTACGCCTTACATACTTGACAAAATTCTTGTCACTCTCCCAAGAGTTTGTACAAATGCTAACGAGTTAAAACTTTTCACGCCAGCGTACACTTTGTCCTTTTGGGGTCTGTTCCGCATTGGGGAGTTGGTCGTCGACTCTAACAAAATTTCGAACTCGTCTCATTCTGTTCTACAAAAGTCCGATATTTGCTTTACAGAAGACACTTCACAACTGTCGGTCTGTTTGCGCATGTCCAAGACTGACCAGTATGGAAAAGGGACATCAATTAATATTCCCAGGTCACAAAACGCCATTTGTGCCGTTAGCAAAATGATCGATTACCTCAAAATTAGACCACCAAATGATGGCCCATTATTTTGCCATTTTAACGGTAAACCAATGACCAAATATCAGTTCTCAAGCATGTTAAACAAAACTATTACCCTAGCAGGTTTTAGCGAAAATGGATATCAGTCGCATTCATTTCGGATAGGTGCCGCAACCGCCCTGTCGATGGCTGGGTTTTCTGACGAACGTATAAAAGAATTTGGCAGATGGAAATCATCCGCATTTAAGTCCTATATACGACCATCTCGTGTAAACATACCACTAACACTGATTTAAGTTTTGTCATTTTCAGGAATTTTTAGGTGTTTCAGTCTGGATATTGGGATCGTCAATTATAAAAAGGGCATGGCTATACTCCAAAACTCGTCCTGGTGGACCGAATTTAACACTTGGCAGATGTGGGATAAATTTATGGTGGCAAGGGTACAGTGGTTTAACGCTTAGAGACCTCAAAGCAAAAGTACGAACTCTATCTTCTGTTCAAAATGCTCCAAATTTGCTGGTCATACATTGTGGAGGAAACGACGTCGGTCATTATAGTGTAGGTGCTTTATGGCGTTACTTTAGGGAACAAATTGATGGGATATCGAAAATACTCCCAAACACAAAAATTATATTTTCTCAAATTTTACCACGAAACGTGTGGCGGTATTCACTTAATAATTCTGCAATGGATCGCTCCCGTAAAAGATTAAACAGTGCTACTGCTAAACATGTCCTTAAGCTGGGGGGAGGCTATATTCATTACCCCGATATAAAACTGGCTAGCCAAAACTTGTGGAGTGCTGACGGGGTGCACCCCTCAAACACGGGAAACGAAGTGTTGTTAAATACCCTTCAAGGGGCTATCGAATCCGTGGTCGTAAGGGGCGCATCCGTCTACCCCTAAATTATGGTAAATATGTTTGGACCAGGCTGATCCCCATTTTTGGAATTGGTGCCGCTCCCCCACATAGTGGCGGTGTTCTCGCATATCATTACTAATTATATGCGAAAACATTTGGCAGTGATGCGGCATCAATTCAAAATTTACTGGACCATAGTGTTCTTTAGTGAACTTTCATTTCGTGTTAATTTGTTGACCTCTGTTTCCCAGGGTCAACTTTTCTTTATTGTACATAATTGATTGAACTTTCTTGCAATTTATTTGAATGTTGAACTTTTGTATTGTGCTAGCTACAAACATTGACGTGCTAGCAAATTGTTGGAAGAACGGTATGTTCGTCAGTCGATACAGAGATTGAACATTTTGACAATAATTGAAATGATACAGAGATTGAACATTTGCGAACATTGATACGATGCACAGATTGAACACTTGTAAAATTGAAATGATTGTTTTTTGTAAACTTTTTATTCAGCCGACCGTGTCCAAACATTCGCCAAAATATAATAAATAATCAATTCATTTTTATTATTCATTTATTTTAGTCCTGTTGTATCCTGATCCATTTCCATTCAATAATGCCATTTATTCAGTTTACAGAATAGATGCTTTATTGTGGAATGGTATCGGAGGCCCCTCGAGTTATCGCTCCTTGACCTATCAGTAATTTCACATTAATCGTCAGTTGTCCCCCTTACTATTATAAACGTCACGAAATTTCTGGAATCAGCCTCTTCCGTTTAAGAATCCAAAGGGGTAAGATCGTATTTTTGTGTCATCTTAAAATACTTAAAAAAAATCAAAACCCCTCCCAACCCAAACCCTTTACTTACAAGATTTTAAATGAACATTAGAAATATATTATATTATGTTTCTTTTTCGAAAGATTTCTGTCGCTTCTTCCATGTATACTTTCAGGAGCAGTCAATTCTATGTAAAACTACTATTTAAACCATGGCACGGATAACGGCTGATGAGATAGATGCCCAGATTGAGTTACCAATCATGGACCGTCTGCAGTGACTCGGCATCAATTCAGAATTTACTGGCAGTGACGCGGCATCAATTCAGAATTTACTGGACCATAGTGTTCTTTAGTGAACTTTCATTTCGTGTTAATTTGTTGACCTCTGTTTCCCAGGGTCAACTTTTCTTTATTGTACATAATTGATTGAACTTTCTTGCAATTTATTTGAATGTTGAACTTTTGTATTGTGCTAGCTACAAACATTGACGTGCTAGCAAATTGTTGGAAGAACGGTATGTTCGTCAGTCGATACAGAGATTGAACATTTTGACAATAATTGAAATGATACAGAGATTGAACATTTGCGAACATTGATACGATGCACAGATTGAACACTTGTAAAATTGAAATGATTGCTTTTTGTAAACTTTTTATTCAGCCGACCGTGTCTAAACATGCGCCAAAATATAATAAATAATCAATTCATTTTTATTATTCATTTATTTTAGTCCTGTTGTATCCTGATCCATTTCCATTCAATAATTTGTATTCTAGACACCCATTTACATCCATTAACATTATTAACTCGAATTCAAATTCACGAAAACTTAAAAGGTGTTTAAATTGTTGAACATAATTTATCAACTAAGCTCTCGTACCTAAAATAAACAGAATACAAAAATAAATCTCCGTCTCCATACGATGCCATGATCTTCGCCCCCATACGCCACACCACATTTTCGTGGAAATCAGCCTTTCGCCGTACTTTTGAGATACTCTGATGATACATGAAACCTCTTTCATTCTATTTCATTTGCTGGAGTAAAAATTGTAGGTTTAATAGATATATAATGCTTTAAAAACAAGCGAAAAGTAGGTGTCGTTGTGTAGAATTGCTACCCTCTTGTTACATTCGGTAAGTGTTTGCGTATTTACAGAGCGTATTGAGCATGGAAACCAGGCTGTATCAGTTCGTAAATAATCCTAATGCTCCGTAAAAACTACACCAATGACCAATTTTTGTATAATTTGTCAGAATCTACCAGAAAAAGTAAACCTACATGACTTTGCCCGCTTCATAAACGACGTCCCAATCACCGTCCCCACATGTTGTATTGATTACGGTGATTTAAAACATATACAACAATAACAGCATACATGCATCATCTAAGCACATGCAGACATAACACATACAAACACATACAAAAGTTATACAGTCAAAATATCATCAGTGCATACAGATAAAAAAGCAAAACGATAAAACTTAAATATACATATCACAAACATAAAAAAAATATATTCACACACTGGCATCATATGGATTAAAAAGGCACTTATATTATACTTAGAAGAGGGGGGCAAGGGTGGGTCCGATAACAGCCTAACAGCAAATTGATTTTTCCAATAACAGCTGACAGAAAATTCAAATAAATGATAACAGCTAACAGTATATATCAAGTCAATAACAGCTAACATATAAATGTAAAACTTGGATAACAGTCATATTATTCAATAAAACTTTCTTGTTGATGTACATTCATAGGCCATCATTGTTCATCATAAACATGTTCATTGACTTCATTAAGTGTGGATCGTATTGCAAGGCAATGCCAAGTCCTCTACCGGTAGGACAAGGCATTATTACACTCGCAAAAATGGTAAAATATGTTTTCTAAGTCCAAGGCCCATAACTCTGTCAAAAATCAGTGGACCAGAACCAAACTCTTACTTTGTCTGTAACTCATAAAGGTAGACTCACATACAAAATATCAGATCAATACCTGTAGCGCTTTAGAAAATAAATGCGGAAAACTGAAATTTTACTAAAACTTTCAAAGTCCAAGGCCCAAAACTCTGCCAAAAATCAGTGGACCCCAACCAACTTTATCTTGGTCTGTAACTCATTTAAGTAGACTCACATACAAAATATCAGATCAATGCCTGCAATGCTTTAGAAATAAAAAATGCGGAAAACTGACATTTTACTAAAATGTTCAAAGTCCAAGGCCCATAACTCTGTCAATAATCAGTGGACAGGAACTTTACCTAAACTTGGTCTGTAACTCACTAGGGTAGACTCGCATACGAAACATCAGATCAATATCTCCAATGGCTTAGAAAAAAGTGCAGAAAACTGATGCGGGACTGACAGACGGACGGATGGACAGAGAGCAAACCTAAAGGCCCCTTCCGCTATCGCCGGTAGGTGGCTAAAAAGTACTTTATTTTTTTTTACTCATTATCCCTGTAGAAGGCGAAAAATAAAATAGTACTTAACTTTTTTTAATTGTCTTGGATTAGGCTAGTTGAATTTTTCAGACACTTTAACAGTTCTACCCCCTCCAGCTGTAACAGCTCGCATGAAGTCTAATTCTTTTCGTGAATAAAATTACCGAGTCCTATCTCAGAACTGACAAACTCAAATGCCACAAGAAGTACGTCTTAGTGATGCTAAGAATGAAATGCGCAGTTGAATATGTACATGTATTACATTGTCTTACTGCTTTGTGTGGCAATCAAAACTCGTTGTCCCTGTTGTCCCTTCCATGGTTGCTTCTTTCTTCTCTTACTTATATTTTTTTATTAACTTGTGTCCTGATATAGCTGAAATATAGCTCACTGGACGTTAAACTCTAACTAATCAATCAATCAATTTATTTCAAATTGAACTATAAAGAAAAAGCTGGTCAAATTAACCACAGAAATAAAAAGTTGAATTACAAAATCGACTGAATAGTCATAATGTAGACTGACAACGTATACAGTTGTAGGCAACAGCTATATAATAATGTAGCAGGCGCGGAGGGGGGGGGGGGGGGGGGGGG
>MJUU01003260.1:32821-46499 GCA_002080025.1 Modiolus philippinarum | reverse complement strand
TTCCATTATCTAAAGGAAGTGAAACCGACTTTAATACGCCAAAATTATCAAATCAAATTAATGCATACCGGAAATTTGTCTTTATGCCCTTAAGATTTTGGCGTATATACAAAAATATCTAATTGATTAATTGGTTGTTTTATGTGTTCACAAATTTCATTTGAGTTTAATATTTAAGTGAATATTTTGTAAACTAGATTCATATATGAAAAAAATAATTTCTGTCAAGAAGTTGTTTCCATTATTAACAGATGCCTAGTTGGTTAACTGTAACCCATGATCGATTAAAAAATACTGTCTGATTCCCATAACTACAAGCATGTTAATAAATATATTAACACCAAATATTATCAAAATAATCGTTATTATTAAATGATGTTATTGACAGGTTGTGAATTTTTGGTGCAAATTTTGGTGATAATGGAATATCCAATGTGCATATGCCAGGGATATTTTCTTTCAAATTACATTTACCTTGTGGGAAAAATCAGCTACAGAGGGGTTTGAATAATTCATTTATTGGGGTATATATAAATAAGCCCTTTGCTTTAATACTATATTGAACAGCTAGATAAGATGTGCATTATTAACGTTCAAATTTTATCTGCACTGAAGACACATGAGTTGTCAAAATGTGCATATGCAGAAAATAAATTCACAGTCATATCGGTATTTAGTATTTAGTATTTATTTATTTAGTATTTATCTGTACCACACAATTTGGATACCATTGTTATAGAGGATTCTGATTGCTATTGTCACTTCAATTCAACATTCATCCCATATTTTGCTTAAGTAGTCTTTTTTGGGACTGCAACATGAAGAACAACAATAAAAACAATGTTCCATTGCTTGAAGTAAAACAATACATGTATTAAAAAGGGCGTCCTCTGGTTGAAAAATAGCGGAAAAATCACTACCTCGAATCTACCCTTGCTTACAAACACCATTTTGAATTTGCCTGTGATCTGCTAAAAAATATTTTACTAATTTGTATTACCATATATGAATAATAAGTCAATACAATATTTTTAGACAATGGATTCCTGGGCATCCCAAGTAATAGATAGTGAGGACTTTCATGCTACCAAAATAAGTTTATCGGCTACAGAGGGCAATGAACAATTATTTATTTCTGTGCCATCATGTTATCAATTTAGTTCAAATCAAACAGCTTTGTGGTATGATTGTAAATCTGCTTTAATTCATCGTTTAATAACCAACACCTTCACAATTATTGCACCATACCACACGAAGGATGAATTGGAGCAGAGTCTTAGCTCTTCTCAATCAAGCAATTACAAATGTAATGACTCACTGTCAGGGATTGAACTTTCAACCCTGCACAGATCCCATTCAGCATCAACTGTGTTTCCTGCGTCCTGGGATCTGTTTTCGGAATATAGCTCCAAGAAAAGGAATGAGGAAATAGGGAGGCAGGAATCAGACTCTTCAAACTCCATAAATCTATTGACTGGGAAGAAAGCAAAAAAACTTAAACTGCAATAACTAATGACAATAAAGAGTATAATATATATCTTGTTGTAATTTTAATTTTGTGACTATTTCAGATACACATTATGATTGGATGCAGTACTTTCTGAAAGACAATTACAAATTAAAAGAGGTATTATTTTTGGGAACAATTTCAAATTATGAATGCAAACACACATTATACAGTGAGGCCTGTCTGAAACGACCTTGACTTATTGAAACCTGTACATGTTCTTCTAAATAAACAATGAAAGGATATGGAATAAAAGCACATGAGATAAAGTATCGACAAAAACATAGTAGAACCAATAACTAAGTACCGAAGTTACTGTAAATTTAAATTCTGCTGAGAAGAGCTAAGACTCTGCTCCAATTCATCCTTCGTGTGGTATGGTGCAATAATTGTGAAGGTGTTGGTTATTAAACGATGAATTAAAGCAGATTTACAATCATACCACAAAGCTGTTTGATTTGAACTAAATTGATAACATGATGGCACAGAAATAAATAATTGTTCATTGCCCTCTGTAGCCGATAAACTTATTTTGGTAGCATGAAAGTCCTCACTATCTATTACTTGGGATGCCCAGGAATCCATTGTCTAAAAATATTGTATTGACTTATTATTCATATATGGTAATACAAATTAGTAAAATATTTTTTAGCAGATCACAGGCAAATTCAAAATGGTGTTTGTAAGCAAGGGTAGATTCGAGGTAGTGATTTTTCCGCTATTTTTCAACCAGAGGACGCCCTTTTTAATACATGTATTGTTTTACTTCAAAGTCTGTTAATTTAGACTCCTTACAGCGGTCCCGCCTAGCATACAAAGCCTCCTGCTTATTATTGTACGCCACAATGTCAACTCAATATATTTATATATAAATATTTATTATATACATTATTATTGTATTTTCAATGATTATTTGATTTTCCGATACATACGACTTCACACACAGTATTTTGTTTCGAATGACTTCAAACTTGTCTCTGGATAACTATTTAATGCCATGGAACAATCAAGATGTCAATTATAATAATATTTCACCTCTGTAATGTAAAGGCCATCTAGATCCAAACCTGTGTGTTGAGGGGGGGGGCATGCTGTATCACTTATAATTTCATATTTTTTGCAAGACTTCCTTGTAGGTTTATTATTAACTTCATCATGTATTACCTTTATTTTCATTACCTTCTATGTCTTCGTATTTTTTATAATTTGTGTGCTATAAGAACTGGACTATACTTCAAGGGAGGTAAAAAAAGTGTAGATGACAAAAGTTGTATTTATTTTGCATCAAATAATATTACTTCCTTGAAGATAGTTATGAGGCTTCAAAGATTATGTCTCGAGATGGAAGAAATCTTATATTTTAGGAGATACAGGTCAAGAATGTGTGTCTGTAATATGACTTAGGGAATGTTTCGATTTTTCTTTTGGTCTTTTGCTTAAAAGGACCAAGCTAAAGGGAAATAGATTCGTCTAATTTTGATATTGGCCGAAACATGCAAAACCAGATGGTTATCACTACTAAGATTTTAGTGAGTAAATTTGCATACCTGCACAGCTTACAGATGGTGTAGTCCATTTACCAGAGGCTTGGCATTGTACAGTGTCCTCTCCGTTTTGATTCGGTCACGTCCTTTTACATTTATATAGGGCAGTAGAATATTGTAATGTTGTAGAATGGTATGTTATGACTGCCGAGTTGTCATCTGCTATTAGTCCACAAACAGCGTAACCTATTATCACGCAAAATATATAAAAAATGTGATGTCTGTAATAGAGTTAACATTTCAGGAGCTATCGATATTTGTTTATGCATCAATACCACACAAAAATACAACAAAAGCAACAATTGAAATGCATTTGCACTAAAAAGACATGATTTGTCGAAATGGCCATATGCAGAAATTAAATTTACAGTAAGTTCGGTACTTAGTTATCATATACATTAGATAAGCATTTCTATTCATCTTTTGTAATGAGCAATCATATAAAAATTCAAAATACCTAAGTTATGTAGATTTTGTTATGTTGTACACATATTCCAAGAAGTAACCTCTCATCAACAGCATTAGAATCAAATTATCCGGAAAGCCGTAAAAAACTACACATTGCCAAAATATCGAAATAGTAAGCAAAACAAGTACCAAGGTTATCCAACGAGTGTAATACATAGAAGGAGCCTCAGTATTTGAAAGGGGTTTAGTTTTGATAACAACGGTAATTTGCTACAGAGCGCAAGGCAAAATGTTCGTGTCAGACAAGTTTGTCAACTCCTCTGGTGAATACTGTTGGAGACGTGGCATCTACCAGTGGTTTCTTTATTCAAAAATATGCAGGTTGCATATTAATGGTAAATCTTGTAATGCTGGACAGATGTTGAATGAAGTAACCTCTCGACATCAGCATAATCGAAATAAACCAAACATATAATTCACAAATATTCTAAATGATGTATATTATACCAAAAATAAAGAAATAGGAAGCCAAATCCATTATCAAGTTCATCCATCGAGTGCAACACACGCAATGATCAAGCCTCTGTGTGGTAAAGGGGTTTGAAATTAGATAAAGAGTAAAAACAAATTATGATGAAACGTTTGGTAAAATATTCGTGTCAGACAAGTGTGACAACTGGGCTGTTGCATACTCTCGGGAACGCCTCGTCCACCAGAGACTGGCATCGATCCAGCGATTTCAAAATTCATAATTATGCAAGTTGCATAATAATGATAATTTTTTTCTACTTTACACGTGTGTTTAAAGGCGTAATCTCTCATCAGCAGCATTAGAATCAAATAATGGTGAAAGCTGTAATCAAAAACTAATTTTGATTTTAACTTTAAAAATTAAACCAGTAGAAAATATTTGTTCATAGTCGAAGGAAAAATTATAATGTACATTAATGGCTCTTTCTAAATTTGTTTATGTAGTTTGGCATTTCCAGCAATAATTATGGACTTCCCACAGAAGCCTTTACACTTTTGTTCCATTCGTGTTAAATTGAAATTTCCCACTGCATTGAGGACGAATTTTATGATTTTGATAAATAATTTGAACTTTCTGTCATTGAATTGTAATACTTGTATACCTCTAGCTAAAAAAGTCTTCACTGTACACGTTTATAATGACTTTAACTGTAAAGTTTTTTTTATTTTTAACAATTTTAAAATTTCAAAAATAAATGTTGGTTTTTGTGACTTATGGTGACAGACAAAATTGAGACTGGGACAACATTAGTTAATTCAGAGTTAAGCACTCCATCGACACACAGCTTGTTCGATTTTTCATGTCAGACTTTGCAAGGTGAAACATTTGTCGATCATCACTCTGTACCATGAATTTTTTCCATACAGTTCATTAAATTATTGTAGTTTGAGTGAACATATTTTAATTGAGGTTCATTTACTCAATATCATTTTGTAAAATATTTATAATACAGGAGTTTGTCTTTTAATGCAGTGTGGAGTTGGTAAAACAATGACTGTGTTGAGATGTATGCTCTTTTTATTTTTCTTAGACATTGTGTACCATATCTCATGTGTACTCTTTGTTTATAACTATTGTCTAAATTCATGTAAATTATAAAATCTAATGTTTAATTCTCGCCGTCGTAATTTTGTTATTAGCTAAATTTGATGTTACTAATTATTCGAATTTTGTTTTGGTTTTATGCATTTTAAACATGTTTTAAAATTGTGGATATATTTTGGTTCTTGTGCTGCTGATGATTAATCAAAATCTGAAATGGCGATACAGCTCCTTAACATTATTGAAGTTGAAGTTAACATACGTGTTATGTATGATCTCATGTTCATTTACTTCATATCTTTTCGTAAATATTATATAGTGAGGTTTCCATATCAAATATGTTTATTGGTATGCATATTTGATTATTTCATTTGACCATATGTCACATGAGAAAAAGAGATAATCGAAAAACATTTATCATCACATTTTAAAGGGTGACATTTATAGACCCAGATTAATTTTATTTTGTAAACGTCGGATGAAATTATAAAAAAAAAAACGCCAAAACAGCCGAAATGAACCTTCATAGCTTGTACTGTTTTGCCTTTTGCATCTTTGAATTCAAATATATGGTAAAAAGCAATCATACAAACTTTTATCGTTGGTTTTCATTTTGAAGGCACCATGAGGCCTTCAACAATCAGCTTTGCTCATACCTCATAGTAAGTTAAAGATGGTTCATGGCACCGGCCTGACCATAATTCATTGCTTATTGTAGAACAATCATACATCCATATCTGTTTAACCATGGACATAGCTGTGGAACCGTAGCTCTTATGGTCCTTGTGTTGAAAGTTGCGAACCATAGACCTACGGATTTTCCCCTGTATAAAGACTGTTACGATACGAATTGTGTCGCACGTTTCTTGGAGTTTTTTGACAACCGGACGCAAAGTATGCGTACCAAAGTGTGTTCACTTCGTTTCTTCCAAAATTTTGGTTATATTTAAAACATTAAATGAGTCTCATTATTCTATTTAGGGAATTGTGAGAATAGAAATGTAATCCCGCCTTCTTTTTTGGCCATTTTAAAAATCGCAGTTTCGTGACCTTTCGAGAGGTGGCAATAAATGCCAGGTCATGCCCGGAACTGATATCTCAAAATTCAAAAGGAATATGTCTTAGATACAGAAGAATTAACCATTCGCATTGAAAAGGCTTTGCAGAAGTGAAAAAAGTTGGTATTCAAGCTAGAGATTTACAAAATACTTTCTTTGGGATATCCATTCCGGATACGATTTTGCATTTAGTTTCGCCTACCGAAAAGTCTCGTTCCCATTGAGATTGATTTCAGCAAGATCGCCGAAACCAACGATGACGTTTGTTATGACAATGAGCAGGAAATGGATATTTATTGGTAAATAAATATAGAAGGTTGCTGAATAACATTCAAAGAAACGAAATACATACATTAGACACCCCCCAGCCCCCCACTTGGCGTCCACTTGCTAGAAATGTGCGAAACAATTCGTGTCGCAAGAGTCGCAATTTTTATATAAAAACCCGTAAGCTCTATGATCCGCCAAATCCGTAAAAATAAAAGGACATTTAAAGCTACAGTTCAACAGCTCTCATGAACACAGGTTCATGAAATAAACTGACAAAGGGTTCTAACGAATAACAAAATACCGAAGTTACTGTTAATTGAGATTATGGCATCCTGACATGCTTTCCCTGACAAAAATAACAACAGTGCACTTACCAAGTCAATGGTAAGAAAACTTGGCATAATAAAATAGTGAGATGTAAGCACTATAAAATGTTGATCAGAATATCATTTGAAGATGACAAAAAATAGAATTCCAAATTTGAAAGCATGAAAGTGTATCCTTATGAGATATGCTCTTACAAAAAAGAAAGCCATTAATGAAACATGTAGAGAGTATACATGTTGAATTCTTGAAGTACACCAGAATCCCATTATAATACTCTACTGCCAGGAAAATTGACAGTTTTTTTTTTCATGCCACCTTTAATGTATACTATAAATTGATTTATTCTGTGTTTTTTTTTTAATTTACCATTGAATTTTTGTACTTCCGTTTTCGTTTGCCGGCATTGTTTGCATTTTTGTAACATATGTTTTGCTGAGTATATTGTTTGTAAAAAAATCCTGCTTTCTATTTGTTAATATTAATTTACTAACTCCACTGTGAACAACTTTTATTTTGGACACAGAAGTTGTCATCAGAACAAGTGTGTCCGACGTATTCTGTTGGGATGAACTCCTACAAATATATACTCATAAAATCTCTATTCTAAAACCTACTAAACTGCAATAATTGAATTATTTTTCATTCAACAGGCGGTTGAAATGTGTATTTAAAAAAATCCCCCAAGTGACGAACGCAAACGATGGCTTCAACGCCAATACGTACAGGTATGGAATAAAATTAAAAAAAATTAATTTTGCCGACTAGCCCACCGAGTACGATTGACGCCGGATTTATCAAATAATGGGTGTGGGGTTTTCTCACCGTTCATTGAAGATCTTATGTCGGCTTTGAGTTGTTATTACCCCCTTTGGGTCGTTGTCTCTTTGACACATTCCCCGTTTCCCTTCTTTTTACTAAATCTTAGTGATTCAACATTTGATATATATGTATATTTCTCATCCTCGATTTTATGGAAATGTTGTTAAAAAATGTAAAAAACTGATAAATAATCCAGAAAAACTGGGACGTAACTTACATTCTTTACGTAATAGTGGATATCGACGAGATATTCTGAACAAATCCGTTAAATTAAGTTGGATTCTAGTGACCTGAAGACTTTACATATATACTGGCCTGTCACTGATACTGCCGATGTCTGCTGAAATACATGAAGACTCTTTACTAAACCCTTCGGGGAGTTTTGAGTTTGATTTTTCTGCCATAGTGCGACAGTGTTTTACCAGCAGACTAGATTCCTTGAGCTAGCCGGCAGTTTAGAGGCGAGCACTCTTTGACCCTTCTTTCAAAATTACGTTTTGTCTTATGCTTTTTCTGTTCCAAGATAGTGGTCATTGAGTTAGTAGTCTACCTGAATTGTTTTTTATTCGCATGTTTATGATACTATAGGGAAACGGGATAGAGAAAAGGGGAGGTTTGGGTACCCATAAACCGGTTTAACCCTATCACTGCTTTTGCTGGTGCCGGTACCAAGTCCGGCTATCCCGAGTTCCTATCGTTATTTATGTTTGTCTCTTGTTTTAATTATTGTTTTTCTGGTGCAGTTTGCTTGTGGATTGTGGCATGTGATTGTAGTTCCTGGCCATTGTAGGTGTTTGCTGTTTTCCTGTTTTTGTAATAAATATACCTCGAAAACTATTCCCCAGACCAACGGCCAAGGCACGCCCAGGAACAACCAAAAGTAAATCTTTATGTAAAACAAAAACTCTGGAAAACTTGTGTTCGCCATCAAAAATATCTTTCGACATACCGTCTACTGGGGATAACGCAATTTTGAATATGTTAAGCTTTCTTTACAAATAAACAAAACATATATAAAATCCTTTATTACAATGCATATAAATATAAAAATGCACTGTATAAACAACACTGAACTAAGACCAAATTTTAAGCTGCAAATAATACATGAACTTTGACATGTTCACCATAAAAGGACAGCTAGAAATGACTCCATTCTGTACAAAAATAGTTTGAATATCTCAATCTGGTCCCCCCGAATGGTCACATTTATCGAAACATAACGTAAATACATACATTTACCCGTTATCACCGTCGAACCGTGGGAACATTCATTTATTCTATATTTGAATCTAAATGACCATTGTTTGCCTGTAAATGGTAATAGGCAATTGTAGAAACTTGAAACCAAGGAATTTAAGTAGTTAGAATTCTACAATTAAGCGACCATGTTAAAATCTTAGATTTAAAAATCTGGAATGGAGAAATGTCCAAGTTCACAAGCAAACGGAAGATCATTATACAAGTTTTCAAGCGACTTGCGACTGTCAATGGCACCGAAGCATGGCATATACTGTTTTTCAACTCTATGTACCACTCTACCTCGTGATAAACTAAAACCAAGAATCAAAGATATCAATCAAGAAACCTTCGCCGATTCAAAAACTTTTTGTTGTATTAGGTTATAAATCAACATTTTCTCGAAAGCTAATTTAAAAGGAAAAATATGGTACGATGAAAAGCAGGCGTGTAGTATGCTTAATTTTCTTATCGATGATTTATTGTTCACACTTAGAGGTGCTATTAATCAACAGCAAGTTGGTATACCTATGGGCATGAATTGTGCTCCTCTACTCGCAGACTTGATTTTATATTCCTACAAGACTTGATTTCTTCAAGTACTCCTTAAAGATCATAAAATAAAAGATCCTAGCTCCCGCAATCTCACTGAAAGATACAATTGATAATGTTCTTTCCAAAAAATAATGTCTCTTCTGCTTAGTGGATCCCATCAATGTATACTCAAGAACTAGTGACAAAGGCAACGATAGAAACTACTTCATCTTTTTTGAACTTATATCTTGAATTTGACGGAAAATTGTCATCTCAGTACTTAACTTTATGACAAAAGGGACGATTTTATTTTTAAATTATCAATTTCCCTGACATTGACAGAAATATTTTTCTGCTTAAGGAGTGAATGTTTTCTAGTTGATTCGTTACGCGAGAGGTACCACATATTATACACACTTTCTCATTAGACAATTATCTTTGTGACAGCCTTATTTATCTATTAATTAAGGCTTCAAAAATTCCGTCTCCTACGATTATTGAAAAAAGTTATTTGATAGGTCCCTTGTGGAAAAACTCTGAGTCAATATTTTTTTTTACTTAAAACTGGGATGATCATTTCTTTTAACTGTCTCAGACCTTTCAATAGCAANCTTCTGAGTTGCTATCGGACCCTACCGCAATGGACGGGGGGGGGGGTGGCGAGCCATAGAAACGGTTTAACAACACATTCATTTTTGAATACCTGTACTAAGTTAGGACCATTGCGGTCGATAATTTTTCTGGTTGTTTCCACCTTTTTCGTCTTTTTGTCTCATGGACTTGGGCTCTTGACATCCCTGTTGGGTAATTTTGTTATTGCCCCCATATATATTTCGACTCCTTGTCGTTGTTGAATTAAAACATTTAATATAGCTACTTAAACTTGCCTGAAGAAAATTGTTCCTCTCCACATATTGAGATCCCGTTTTGCCACTGTTTGTACTGTACTTGTATCTACGTAGTTTAACATACATTGTTTGGATGATCTTAAGTAGTTAACAGATTTACAGAAATGGAAACGATAACAGATATCCATACATTGATAAAAAGAGTATTAAGATACGTTTCCCCATATTTTAGGCAATGGTAAGAAAAAAACTATATACGGATTTTAATTATTTATCAGCTAAAAATATTAAAGTCTATCATTCGTGGAAAGTAATTAAAAACAACCGTGAAGTACTGATTACTTCATCTGATAGTTCTTCAATTTACTCTTGCAAGTCATTAGCTCAATTATAATTGACTTTGACTAAACGAAGATTTAGTAACTTGCTAGTTATTTATTCATGAGTACATGCTCTCTTCAATTTCTCCTAATGTAAAGTACAATTTTGTTTGCTTGACAACAATTAAAGATCTAATATCTAGATTGTTAATTCATATAACCCTATTAACCATAACAGTATAGTTAAGAAGATATTTATTATAAAATGCGTCACAAGTCATTGAAGAGAAAATGATGAAACTATTTATATTGAATATCTCAGAATGGTAATTATCAGTGTACCATGCCCCGCATGTATTTTTTCCATACATCTGAATTCCGTTTATTGCAATTTAAGTATGTCTTGGAAGAATTTTGGTGTCACAACTTGCTCAGAGACAGAATAATACATGAAAAAACTAGAATTACTGTAGCCCATTGTGACACAAATAACCCCCGCCCCACCTCTTCCTAAATTTTCTGAAACATCTGGAAAAAAATAAATCATTGGAAAATAATATATATAGTGGACATCTACGATATGTTAATTAGCCCTATGAAATTCCAGTCATTGGTTAAGAAGAAAAAGTGGAAACCAGCATCTGGCATCAAGGTAAAATGACAAAGTCAAAATATGTCATAATTCTGGAAAAAAGCGAGGAATTATTTGAAAGCAGAATATATGGTGCACATTGGCAATATGAAATTAAGCTTCTACACAAGTTTCATGAAATTTGCCAGTTTAATTGATGTTTGTTGACAATCCCGCACCCATGACCAAGAAAGACATGGATGTAGCGTTGCTCGACAATTAGCAAAGAATTCCGCTTAAACCGGTGCTAGGGGCCATCTTGCACTTACTATGAGGTATGAGCAAAGCTCATTGTTGAAGGCCTCATGGTGACTTCAAGATGAAGAACAACAATAAAAGCGTTGTTCCTTTGCTTGTTTTTTACCATATATTTGTAGAGACTTTGGCTCATGTGCATTTACTCCATATCCTTTTATTCACCATCAAATTAGTTTTTTTCAGAGGAGTAGTGGATACCATGTGGTCATTACATGATTTACATTGAGCTAAAAAGTCCAAATCATGTAAAAGGGAATTCTTGGAAAACAAATTGCACTTTTACAATATGTAATTAAGCTCCTGCATAAGTTCCATGAAATTCCATTCCGTGGTTTAACAGAAGTAATGAATACAAGCTTTTAGGTTCAGAAAGACGGACCGACGGACACCATGAACATTATAGAACTCCGACGAAGTGGGACTATAAGAAATAGATCGCAGTTCTCCTGCTTCTTATAAGACAACCGCCGTGTTGAAAATGTCAACTAACTCCGGTAGTAAAGTCAAATCCGATAGAGGAAAAACAAACTTTAGTTGTAGAGGATCTGTTGTCATCTGGGAAACAGATATCCACAAGATCGTGATGACGACCGTAAAATGTTTTTGGTAACGCACTCTTGCTTAAGAAGCCTATTTCTAAGCAACTGAGCTCTATCAAGGAAGTTATTGCAACGACCACAAGTCCTTGAGTAGCGAATGAGTTATGAGATGTAAACTCCATATGATGGTGTTTTTGGAATGTTGCTACAAAGAAAAGGAATGTTGACTATTGGAAAAGTGAAGTCACTGCGTTTGTCATACAGCCTAGTTTGTAATGTACCTCTGTTGTCAATTTCAAGATTAAGGTCAAGGAACGAAGCCGATGTGGAAGTATCTGTAGTATCCTTAATTTCAAACTCTTTTGGATAAATAAGATGAAGAAAATCACTAAAGCGAAGGTTGTTCATGATAAAATATCATCGATATAACGGATGCTAAAATTAAAGGACTGAGCCAGCTTTTTGTCTTTATTTTGAAGAAGCCCTCCAATGAATTCAGCCTCATAAGAGTGGAGAAACAGATCGGCTAAAAGAGGTGCACAGTTTGTGCTTATTTGGAATTCCGATGGTCTGTTGAAAAACAAGTCCTCCAAACTGGACAAATATATTGTCGATCAGAAACATTTAAATCAATTCTTCCTTTGTGTGTTTTTTTCTGTGATTCTGGGTAGTATTTTACAAAGTATGTTGACAATGTACTTATATCTTCGTTCCCCCTTCTTACGGAGAAACATCTATGAATTATATCTTTCAGCTTTTCTATGAGACTGCAACTCTGTAAGTTTCCGGAACTGTAGGAGGTGCTAAAAAGACTAAGGTGTACATCCCGGACCAGTCCGGGTGCTGAAGTACAAGCATTAATGCAACACAAAACAAAAAATGTTAGAAATGAAAATTAGGAAATTGAAGATCTGTAACTTAACCACGTGAAAAGCTAGAAAATGAAAATCAGACAGGGGGCGAAAGAAAATATCCTTTATAATAATTGGGGAAGGATATAAAACTTTCCCTTGGACCACTTAAAACTGATACTATATTTTGTAATGTATACTTTCTTTCTTCTACAAGTTAATATCAAAGTTTAAAGAGGTATTATATTGTCTAAATAATTTTGATTAGTTCTACAATTATGCAATCATTTAAAATGTCGGTAATAACAAAATTATCGACTTTCCAAGAGCTGAAGTCCATGAGAAATCAGGTGGAAAACACAGGAAAAATTGTCGACCTGGTAGAGGAATTTCAAAAGACATGGTGAGTGGAAGTCTATAGGGGATCGCTGTACCCTATAAATAAATGTTAACAGCAAAAATTGTCAATAAAGAATTGTGCTCTGTGTTTAAAAAAATGATGAGTGTCAGGAATCAACTCATCAGCAACTGCCTTTGACAGGTCGGTCGTGAGTCCCAGTTCTATGTATATAAAATTTATGGTGTCATTTACATTAAAAGTAATAACATTTGCCATATGGAAAAAACTTTACTGAATCAAAATGTGATTTTCAATTTAATACATATTGTTTGATTGTGTAAAAACAGCAAAAGCAGTTTCTCTACGTCTTTAACACCATGGCACATGACAGTATTCCCATCTTACAGCAGGATCAGTAGTATAACACCAAGGGGAATGATTTACGTCTAGGGGTCTGCAGTAGTTGGTAGCCCATTCATTAAGATCATGAGGTCTAAAAACAGGAACATGTGGCACAATTGCATTCCATGTTTGACACTGACGTCCGGAAATCGTACAGCTCACTCGACCATGATATGTTTGAGCTATGGGGTCGTAACATTCATTATCTATAAC